>CAIGRB010089363.1:8339-38847 GCA_903798255.1 Fraxinus quadrangulata | reverse complement strand
AATTTTCAGGTATGCAAATTACTGTGGAATTGTTTTTTGCTTTTGCAGTATTACTCTATAACATGACCCGTCTTGAATTATATTAGTGGACCCGAAACGTAATATACGTCGATGGTGGATATCAGCTAGATGTCAAATCCACCACAAAGGCTAACTTTGACCTCCTTTCAATTGTATGCTAGATAATGAAAAGTCAATTTATGTCAAAAGAATGTGGGCCTAAAATGATTTTTACATGCTCAAGTCAATTGACACAATAACCTAAATATGTCATGAGACTGTGGTTCCAAAATCAACAGGCTCTCCAAAGCTGTAACAACTGATCAAGTGCTACTTGCTAAGAAAAACGTTGAAAAATATGAGTTTCTAGCTCGGTGAGTAGATAATTTAAAAAATAATTATATTTTCTCAATTACACATATTTATCGAAAATTAAGTTCACATCCTTTGATAATTCACAGTGTAACATCATATAATCATAGTCAAGAAGACATTCTCATAACACTGAAAATATTATCTCATAGTTATGATATGATCATTAACTGATTTCCATACTATAATCTTATCACATCAAAATTTACCGAAAAATTTACCTTAAAATGTATACTTTGACTAAAATCTACAATCTAGTCATATGCGTGTAGATTGTCGCTCGGGCTAAGCACTTTTGACATGGGTCTCAAGTATGACTAAGGCCCCTCAATGAATATTCACGGTCTCAGTGAATATTCACGGTTAAGACCTCTCAATGCACGATCAAGACCCTTCCATATAGTATAGAGGGGCTAAGGTCCATCAGTGAACTAAAAGAAGAATATAATCACATGTATTTTTCTGGTCAGTTTCAATATCATATATGTCTCACGTTCCAATTCACAAATAATTTATATACAATCTTTGTAATTTCATGTATATCATAGTGATAGAATATATCATAATAGTCATGTAATTGAACAAATAATATCCATAACTGTGCGTAATTTAATAATATAATTATTTTATCAATATTTGCAAATATTTAATTTTACTTCACTTATATATCTATGGATAGCAATCTAGTTAAATTGATGAGCATTTTTAAACCTTCACGTCACTACCTAAAATAATGGTATGATTACTCAGATTAAGACATGTCAATTAAACTAAAGAAAATCCATCACGTAAATCCTCAACTTTTATAGTTATTCTTGCATCTCTATTTCTCTAACTTTTTTTCTCTTTAATTATTTACCAATTAGTGATCTATGTTCTCTGTTACCATACTCTCTGGTACAAGTAAGATATTTTCACTATGTTGATTGACTTATAGTGCAATATAAACATTTACAATATTTCGTTGACTTACAAATAAGGAGCACCGATCCTTATACAATATTGAGCTTTATACCTCAATATGACCCACACGGTGACTTACAACAAGGAGTATCGATCTTTATATAATATTGATATTTATGAGATTTCAACACGCCTACACTTTGTCAAAGTGATTTTATAATCGAATTCCTTTCTTAATAAATAATACAAATAAGTTAAGTACTAAGAGAGGTTAACACTTCAATGAATATGAACAAATGATAGCTCAAGTGTTAGATGAAAAACTTTGATAAATATGATATATAAAAATTAGATTCAACCAATCAAAATTTTTTAATGAGAAGATGAAAAAGAGTCAAATGCAATTTTAGTCAAAAGATTTTCAAAATATTTCTCTTTTAATGAATAATTATAATAAATTAAGTACTAAAAGAGAAATAAGAAACTTTTTTTATGATGATGATTTTACAAGTTTGATTCAGTCACTCAAAATTTTCAATATGAAAAAGTAGAAAGACTTATGCAATGTAAATGCAAAGATCTTCAAACAATATATCTATTTTAAGATTTATATAAATAAGTTAAACACAAATAAAGATAAAAAAATTTGATAAGAGAAATGATTTAAAAAGTTTGATTCAACAATTAAAAATTTTGCTATAAAGAAATAAATGAATTGAATGTAAAAATTTAGGCTCACGGAAGATTTTTCAAAAACATAATTCACAAGAAAGTTCTCCTCTAATAGTTATAATGAATACAAAGTGAAATTGTATTTATACTAGTCAAAACGTCAAAATTTCTGAACAACCGGACGACTTATGCGATCATTCGCATATTGAACCGAACAACCAAACTGGCAGTTGTGCGTCAAATTCAGAACGATTAAAAATTTGACTATTGTACGAGCCAGACGTCTGCTTGGATAGTGTTTTACCCCGAATTTTTCTTGTTTAATTGTTTTGGGAAATGTAAGCTTTTGAATGACTTTTTACTTAATTTTCAAGGTAAGTGACACTTGTAAAAAGTTTAAATAACAAGTTGAAATTCTTATTTTTTGAAAAATAATTTTTGTGCAAGCATTTTAAGTAGTTTTTTCTCGTGCATAAAAATTCATCTTTTGAGTTTTTAATGATTCATTACTAAAGATTAAAATATTAGTACATTTATATTTCAACTAAGAAGTTTATTCTTTGATCTTACTTCGAAGTTTGCCTCTTAGACGTCTCGTCTTGATAATTCTTTGATATCATTTCTCATGCTCTTGATCTTGATCATTTTTTACGTTTATCTTTTTAGTTCTTATCTCGAATAATTTTACTTGAATGCTTAACTTTCACTTTGATCTTCATTTTGAGTCCGATTTATAATTCTTGATTGATTTTAACATTGAACTATCATTACTCAAAATGAGTTGTTAGAAACAATATTAATCTTGTTTGTTATGATCAAAACATTAAGGATGAAATCAACCATAGGTCAACACATGTGCCCGTGCAAGAGGTGCAAATCACATATCGAATTGTACATTAGACCTTGGACCTGTGTACGGGCTAACCTACGTACACGAATGTCGGATTGAATAGACCAAACTTGGCCCCTTAAGAGGGTTCACATTTCGCCTTTATTTCCTATATTGTTTTAATTTTTTTTCTTCCAAGTAGCTGTAACACCTGTAACTCCCGGTCCATCATGCCTTCAATAAGAGACTATTTATATAGTCAATTTCTCCTTCATTCCATACAAGAAATCTCTCATTTCTCTTCATACCCTACTTGCAATTCTTTTTGTTCAAAATCTTGGTGGTCATTTTCGGACAGAATTTCAGTTCGTCGAAGTAAAAATGCAATGCTCAGTTTTTACTGATTTTTCGTTATATCCTACACCCAAAGAAACCTCAAGCACTCACGGTGAGAGAGCGAAATTGTTTGAAGAACACTGTGTAATACACATGCCTTGGTTTGAAAATCTGTTTCCTTTAGCGATTATACATTTCTTCAGTTTTATTTCATATTCATGTTCTTTCTAAAATAATAAACTAAGCAGTCGATAATTCTCTGTTTGCAGATTCTTTTTCCCTTTATCTATTCATATGTTACTTCAACAATATTTCAAATTCCATAAACTAATCTGCAATTATAATTACTGCCTTATTCGTACCTACAATCATACTTCCAGTATGTTCTTGTTCAGTATTTGTAATTTTTGTTCTTTAAATTAGATTACTAACAGTTTTGGACATTGATCCGAGTTAAAAAAATTGCCTACCTATTTTTGATTAAAAATTTTGTTTGTCTATATATATATAAAAGAAAATTTTCTTGCTACATATCAATCTTAACTTTCACTTTGATCTTTATTTTTGAGTCTGATTTATAATGTTTGATTGATTTTAACATTGAACTATCATAATTCAAAATCAATTGTTAGAAATAATATTAATCTTATTTATTTTGATCAAAACATTAAGGATGAAATCAACTATAGGTCAACCCCGTACGCGCATAAGGGGTGTAAATCAAGGACCGAATTGTACATGAGACATTCAACTTGTGTGTGAGCTGACTCGCGTACAAGAATATCGGATTAAATAGACCAAAATTGGCCTCTTAGGAGGGTTCATGTTTCGCCTTCATTTCCTATATTGTCTTAATTTTTTTTCTTCCAAGTGGCTATAACACTATTAACTCCCGGTTCATTATGCCTTCAATAAGAGCTTATTTAGATAGTCAATTTCTTCTTCATTCCATATATAAATATCTCATTTCTCTCTATACCCTATTTACAATTTTTTCTGTCCAAAGTCTTGGTGGTCATGTTATGACACAATTTCAGTTCGCCGGCGTAGAAACGCAATGCTGAGTTGTTGCTGATTTTTCATTGTATCCTAAGAGACAGATACTCAAAGAAATTTCAAGTACTTACGGTGGGAGAGTGAATCTGTTTGAAGGACACTGTGTAATACACAGGCCTCTGTTTTTGCAAATAAGTTACCTTTAGCGATTATACATTTCTACAATTTTATTTCATATTCATGTTCTTTCTGAAATAATAAACTATGCAGTTGATAATCTTCTGTTTGCATATTCTTTTTCCCTCTATCGATTCATATGTTACTTCAACAATATTTTAAATTCCGTAAACTAATCTACAATTATAATTACTACCTTATTCGTACCTACAATAATACTTCCAGTTTGTTCATATTTAGTATATGTATTTTTCGTTCTGCAAATTAGATTTCTCATAGTTTGGACATTGATCCGTGTTAAAAAAAAATTGCCTACCTATTTTTGATTAAAAATTTTGTTTGTCTATATATATATAAAAGAAAATTTTCTTGCTACATATCAATAATATACAATGTAAATAATCAAGGGTCCATTTTCTCAATATCAGCACATATATTCGATTGTTATCAACAAATAATTGCATCAAAATAAAATGCAAGGCTATCAAGGCTATAATCTGAATTTCGAGTTTGCAACAAATAAATCTTTTGTTTGCTTTTTTTTTTTCCTCCCTTTGTAATGTGAAGTTTTGGAAGAAGAAGCCTATATAGTAAATAAATCATCTGAGAAAGAATCATATTTGTGTTATTNAAAATAAAATGCAAGGCTATCAAGGCTATAATCTGAATTTCGAGTTTGCAACAAATAAATCTTTTGTTTGCTTTTTTTTTTTCCTCCCTTTGTAATGTGAAGTTTTGGAAGAAGAAGCCTATATAGTAAATAAATCATCTGAGAAAGAATCATATTTGTGTTATTATTAATTTATTTTTTAGGTCTAAAAACATGATTTTAATATATATAATCTTCTTATAATATAATTTTTAGCCCTTTAATACTAATAATAGAAAATTCTTATTTGGTATTATTTATGGCCCTTCAAGTATTAGTAATTACAAATTAAACCCTATGAAATCATTTGTTCAATTGAAGTCCTTATTTGACGGTGACTTTAACTATATGAATTTTGACTTTGACTAAATAATTTTTTTTGACTGCAGCTATAATAAGTGGGGTGTAACACTCTACGCGCTCATAATAGATGCCTTGAGATAAATAAGCAATATTTTTATGCCTTTTTTAATTGGAGAAAGAGGAGGAATGATGCTGGAGTCAAAACATTTTAGTTGTCACAAGTCAGTTATTGTTTTGAAAATCAAGACTGAACATTTTTTTTCTTGCCGTGTTTTACAATTTATGTCTCGTAGTACTTTTGTTTTGCTGAATTTGACATTTATACTTCTGTTTCTATTTGTAAGTTGAAGTACTCTTCCGTTTATATTTCTTAAATGACGGATGATGTGGATATGTCATCTTAATACACAGGCTGTGATTGAGGTTGGTATTGTTTCACCTCTTGTCCAACTGCTTCAAAATGACGTATTTGAGATACAAATGGCAGCTGCTTCGGCTATTTATAATGCCACGACTGAGGGAACTAATGAGCAAATTAAGTAAATTCTTCACAGCTATTGTCATATTTTCATAGCTTATTGTACATTTAGGTTGACGATTAATGCTTCATCTTGGTAGCAAGTTCTTGGTGCACGAGGGTTGTATAAAGCCATTTTGCGATCTTCTAGTTAGTCCCAACCAAGTGAATATCACCGAAATCTGCTTGGCAGGCATTGAGAACATTCTGCGGGTTGGAGAATGTTGAGAATTAAGATTAGCTACCTCATCTCCGTGCTTTGGCCATCTCATTGATGAATAGACATTATCCATCCACGTTGTCATTAACGTGTCCTTCTTTATGTTTTGGACCACAATTTAGTTGTACTATTATTCCCAACATGATCCATAAATTATGGAACTACCTAACATACTTAGTTTCTAGATTATTCTTGTGTTTATGCTATGTAATATATATTCATCCGCTCAATGAATAAGACTTACGGTTCATCACTATCCCTTGCTTAGTCTAAGAATTCGACTTGGTTTCAGAGCACAGCCATGGCAAACGCTAGTCATACCCCTCAAAATGCTGATCCAGCAATAGCTCTAGAATCCCTCTCTAGCAGCACTGCTGCACCATCACTTGGAAGCAATAATCTTTCACCCTTTGTTGTAAATCTGACTCAAACCATATATGTGAAGTTAGATAAAAACAATTACCTGCTATGGAAAAATATGATCCTCCCAATCATTCGAGGACATAATCTGGAAGGGTACATTCTTGGGATAAAGATGTGTCCTCAAGAGTTCACAGCAACCCAAGTCACAGGTGAAGGTGGAACCAGTGTTGAAATGATGAAGAATCCAGAATTTAGCCAATGGATGTCAATAGACCAACTGTTGATGGGGTGGCTTTACTCCTCCATGACTGCAAATATTGCAATGAGGGTGATGGTGTAGCCAACTCAAATGAACTATGGACTGCCATTAAAGAAAGCTATGGAGTTCAAAATAGATCAAAGATTATCTTCCTTACAGGAGAACTTCAAAAAAGAGGAAAGGAAGTCTGAGCATAGATAAGTACCTTAATAAGGTAAAACAACTAGCTAATAATCTTGAAATTGCCAGCAAAATTATCACTTCCACTTATTTGATCACTCAAGTTCTAGCTGGACTAGATGAGGACTATACACGAATAGTGGTTCAACTTAACAGCAGGGACCATATCTCTTGGTGTGAACTCCAATCTACCTTAATGACTTATGAGAGTCGACTGGAACACCTCAACTCAATCAAAAATGAAATGGTTGGGATAAGCCTTGATCAAACCTCAGCAAATTTCTCACAGAGATCAAGCTATGGCCATCATCACTTCAGATCCAATAGGCCAAATAGTGGAGGAAGATACACCAACCTCAACCACTATAGAAGTGGAAAAAGAGGCAGAAGTAAAGGAGGCAATACATTTGGAGGTGATAGACCAATTTGCCAAGTATGTGGGAAAGCAGGACACAAGGCAAACATATATAACTTTAGATATGTTGAGAGATATACTGGTTCTCCACCTAATCAAAGGATAAAATATTCATCACCTACAGCTCTCTTAGCCACGCCTAACACAGTAGAAGATCCAACATGGTTTGCAGACACAGGAGCTAGCAACCACATCACATCTGATAAAGGAAACATAACCTCAGCAAGTGAGTACACTGGTAAGGGAAAAGTTATGGTGGGAGATGGAAGTAAGTTGGACATTTCACATTTTGGAACATCACATATTCCTACTCTTAATGAAAAAACACTAGTTTTGAAAAAATGGCTACATGTACCTGAAATAAAGAAGAATCTTATTAGTGTATCACAATTGACATCAGATAATCAAATCTTCATGAAATTTCATTCTAATTGTTGTTTTGTCAAGGACTTGTCAACAAAGGAGGTAATGCTACAAGAAAAGCTTAAGGAGGGGATGTATCAACTGGATCTTCCTCAGCAAAACATCAGTCAACTCCTTCATCAATCAAGCATTCAAAATAAATTATGTTACAACATTTCCTCAGTTCCTACCAGTCAAGTGTTCTCAGTTAAGCTCGGTCAGGAATCCTCTGTTAATCCCTTTGTTAATTCGAGTCAAGAGTCCTTTAATATTAATGTATGGCATAATAGACTTGGTCATCCTTCCAGCCAAGTGATGACTCAAGTATTCAAAGTTTGTAATCTAAAAGCGAAGGAAAATACCATCAATTCATTTTGCAATGCATGCCAACTTGGAAAATCTCATATGTTACCCTTCTCCCTATCTTCATCTCATGCCAAAATACCTTTAGAATTGGTTTACACTGATATATGGGGACCTGTACCTGTGTTATCAACCTCATGATTCAAATATTACATTACATTCCTAGATGACTACAGTAGGTTCACTTAGATTTACCCCTTAAAACTTAAATATGAAGATTGAAAGTGTTTAGCCAATTTAAAAATCTTGTTGAAAACAAATTGAATCACAAAATCAAAACACTGCAGGCTGATTGGGGGGGGGAGGAGAGAGAGAATGCAGTATTTTCTCTAACCTTTTGACACAAGAGAGAATTGAATTTAGGCACCCTTGTCCCTATACTTCAGATCAAAATGGTAGAATAGAGAGAAAGCACAGACACATTACTAAGACTGGCTTGACTTTACTGGCTCAGGCTCAGTTACCTCTAAAATTCTGGTAGGATTTCTTTCACACTGCTACCTATCTTATAAATAGGCTGCCAACACCTACTTTCAAGCAACAGTCCCCCCATCAAACTCTATACAACAAGGAATCCAACTATAAGACCTTAAGAATCTTTGGACATGCCTGATACCCTTATTTAAGGCCTTATCAAAAACATATATTCAACTTTCACTCTACAAAGTGCATTTCCTTGGATACAGTGACTCCTACAAAAATGTCTCAACTCTTCAGGAAAATTGTATATCTCAAGACACGTGGTATTCGATGAATTTGAGTTTCCTTTTGAATCTATGTTCAATGTCAGAAGTCAATCTCCACCTGTAATGTCTGAAATAGTTATTTCTCATACTCACCTTCCTTTTGATATGGATAAATCTACTTCAAATCCTATTGATACAGCACAGACTGAAGCAGCCCTCGACCAGCATCATCTGCTATCTGACTCGAGTGACAATCAACGAGTAAATACTTTCCATGACAATAACTCTAATGAGGATAGTAGAATTGAAATTGGATGTAATCCAGAACCAGAACTTGATGAACCAGCATCTAATATACTGGAAAATAATGAAAGAACTGAGGTTATCCAACAGGCAGGTGAAAATCATATCCAAGAGAAGCCAAGTGTTCAGAACCAGCATCCTATGGTTACAAGAGGAAAAATAGGAATTTTCAAACCAAAGGCTCACTTGGCAGAGTCAACTAATAAAGATTCAAAACTTTCGGAGCCTAAAAGTGTTAAAGAACGATTGATGAATACAGATTGGAAGAGAGCCATGGAAGATGAATTCAATGCACTGACAAAAATAAGAACTTGGAAGATTGTACCTACACTACCTACTAACAACATAGTGGGAAATAAATGGGTTTTTTTTAAGATAAAGCATAACTCTGATGGATCAGTTCAAAGACTCAAAGCCAGGCTAGTGGCAAAAGGCTTTCATCAAGCCTTTGGAATTGACTATTATGAGACCTTTAGTCCAGTCATTAAACCATCAACACTGACGATATTTCTTACTCTAGCAGTTACAAATGAATGGGTGATCAGACATGTAGACATTAATAATGCATTTTTGAATGGAGAGTTGGAAGAAACTGTCTACATGAATCAACCAGAAGGCTTTGTGGATAAAGCCAAGCCTAATCATGTTTGCAAACTCGAAAAAGCTCTCTATGGATTGAAACAGGCTAGCCGGATGGTTTTATAGACGAATCAAAACCAAACTATGGTTGCAAACTTGAATAAGCTCTCTATGGATTGAAACAGGCACCTAGGGCCTAGTATGACAAGTTGAAAATGACTTCTTGAGTTGGAAATTCAGGCAATTTTTGGCTGACACATCCTTGCTCTTTTTCAAGAATGAAAGGCAGGTGATATTTGCCCTCATTTACGAAGATGACATTGTTATAACAAGCAATGATAATGAGCTAGTGCAAGACTTCATTAACTCACTGAATAGAAAATTTGTACTAAAGGATATGGGAAGGCTGCACCATTTTCTTGGAGTTGAAGTAGTTTGGCATAATTCACGGATTCATCTCACCTAAGCTAGGTTTATTGCTGATTTGTTAAAAAGGTTTAAACTGGAAAACTTGAAGCCGTGTCCTACACCTATCCCTACTGGCAAAAGTATCTCTAAGTCTGATGGTGAAATGCTGGCTGAACCATCCATCTACAGGAGCGCAGTTGGAGCATTGCAATATCTTTCACACACCAGACCAGACATCACTTTCAGTGTTAACAAGCTAAGCCAATTTCTGTAATCTCCAACAACCATTCACGGCAGGCCTTAAAGAGAGTATTAAGATACCTTAAGGGCACTATAAATCATGGATTATGGATTCAAAGAAGTGAGAATTAAGTTTAAATGGGTACTCAGACGCTGATTGGACCTCTTGTCCAGATGATAGGAGATCAACAACGAGTTATTACATTTATTTAGGTGACAACTTGATTTCCTGGTCCTCAAAGAAGCAGTACGTTTTAGCTCGTTCGAGTACAGAGTTTGAATACATGGCACTCGCTTTAGCTGACTCAGAAGTTGCTTGGGTACAGTCATTGTTCCAAGAACTTGAACTCCTATTAACTGAAGTTCCAACCTTATGGGGTGACAATATGGGTGCAGGAGCACTGGCTGCCAACCCAGTTTATCATGCTAGAACGAAGTACATAGAACTTGACATTCATTTCATCGGAGATAAGGTAATGGAAAAGAAGCTTGAAGTCAAATATGTACCAACCTCAGACCAAGTTGCAGACCTACTAACTAAATGGCTAAATCACTCAAGGTTCCTCTTCTTAAAGGACAAGCTTGGAGTTACTTGCGTATCGTCCAGCTTGCAGGGGGTGTTGAGAATTAAGATCAGCTACCTCATCTCCATGCTTTGGCCATCTCATTGATGAATCAGCATTATCCATCCAGGCTGTCATTAACGTGTCCTTCTTTATGTTTTGGACCACAATTCATTTGTACTATTCTTCCCTACATGATCCATAAATTATGGAACTACCAAACAGTCTTAGTTTCTAGATTATTCTTGTGATTATGCTATGTAATATATATTCTGAAGCTCAATGAATAAGACTTACGGTTCATCACTATCCCTTACTTAGTCTAAGAATTCGACTCTTTCGGTCATTATTATTGAATATTAATAGTTATTTCATCAAACATGATCTAATGCTCGAGGGGAATGGGTTCAAATAGTAATTTTAACATCCTATTCTGGATTTCAGGATTCTGTTTCCCAATCCCATCTCCATGCTCGTACAAGTATTGTGCCATTCTAGCAAAGTTAACAGCAATTCCCACAAAAGTCTGTGAAAACGGAGAATCGACATTTTGATCTTTGTTCAATTTTTTCAACGTCTCACGGATCAAGAAACTTATGTGTTTGCTCTTCTATTTAAAAGCGGATTCGCTGACTTTTCTATAACACATTTTCTATCAAATCATTATTTTAAAATACATTTTTGACAAGAAATGAAGCTCAAACAACTCTAAATAAAATATAGTTTATCTTAACTTACTGTTAAGAGTTTTGTACATGTTATGTCAAACATATCTCTTGAAAGTTATTTGGACAACTTATCACAATATTGAATTTGTCTCAACTATAAGAATTTTTTTTTTTGTCCTGACTCTTGTGTTATGTTAATTGCTATGCTGACAAAACTCAATGCACTTGATCATCATTGAATATCTATAACAAGTCACTTATACATTTTTATTGTTTCTCATAGTTACAAAAATAGACAAAATCGACTTTCGTTAAATAATGAAACTTGTTATACCATAGATGGTACACAACAAAAACATATGAAAAAGGGAATCCATGCAAGCCAAGTGGGGAGGGCGCATACATATTTATAGTTGATATAGTTGAATATGAATTTATGGTTTCCTTGAGATTATTTAAAATTGATTATTTGTATCAAAAACACTACAAAAGTTTTAAACGTAAACAAGCTTTTTTGTGATGTACAAAATATTAATGAAATGAATGTTCGAAATAAAATGAATGAAAATGATGAGTGAAAAACGCGTAGTTAACTAACAAGTTCGAACTTACGTGCAGAATAATGATATATAAAGCAACAAGTTAATTTTAATTAGTTTCTAGATGGTTAAACACACAATCCAACTTCCCTAAGTTGATTTACCGCAGTTGTAATATTTGGAAAGCACTAAACAATGAATACCAATATGATGACGGAGAAACCCAACTGGGTAAAAACTCCGGGACCGAGTCAATTACCTCCACTATAGACAATGTGGGTTACAGTTCAATTCCAAACTAGTTTCACTAGCTGTTGTAAACCCTATAACTCCAAGATCTGCGATCTGTCCACTATAGACAATGTGGGTTACAGTTCAATTCCAAACAAGTGTCACTAGCTGTTGTAAACCCTATAACTCCAAGATCTGCGATCTGCTATCGAAGATACTGTCTAGCCAACCTGCTACGTCTCCTGATCTACCTACTGTAGCTTCCAAGTTCTGCTATTCTTATAGACTCACAATCTTTTACGAAGATTTGCAGTCGTACAATCTTCTGCACACATTTCTTCTAAGTGGATACCCAAGAATTACCTATTCCTATTCCTATTCTTATTCTTCTTATCGTGCTTGTAGTCCAACATCTCTCAACCTCCAGAAACTTCTGAAATCCAACTGAGAAAGTACATTCCTATAAATATTTAGGAAGTAGGTGTTTTGGATTCTTCAATTTAATGTTTTTCCAAAACTTGGTTGCTGTATCTCAAGAATAATATGGATGAAACAATTTGTGAATTGTGTTCTTTGATCTCTTAAAAGATGATATGAATATGTTACGCAATGAAAGCACAATGAAGCAACCAACCTAAATTCGTCCCAAACTTCTATATTTATAGTTGGGGACTTTTAAGTGTTATGGGACGTGTAAAAACTCTTCAAAATCGCGAACTAGGTCAGCCCAAAAAAATACGTCGCTCGAGTGAGGAGGACGTTTCACTGGAGCTAAGGGTCTGTCACTCGAGCGGCAGTGGGGCGAAGGTCGAGCTAGGATGTTCCTGCTTCATCCGCTTAAGCATGACTCTAGCGAGCAACTAGCGAAAAACTGACGTGAATCCTTCTTGTTCCAAACATGAAACCCCAAACCCTAAGTTAACGTGCCAACTATGAAATATTACAATTTAGTCTCTAAACTTTTATAATCGTTCAAGTTGGTCATTTTGTTCACAGAATCGCCAATACAACATTTAAACCTAACAAACTCCCCCATTAGCATTCTTTGACAAAGCCAAATACAATACAAAATATATAATATCAAAGCTACCCAAGTCCAACTGAATCAACCAAATGTAGCTTCCACCTTGTTAAACCTGTATCCTGAAATCAAAGACTCACGTACCCAATGTAAAAGCACGTAATACAGAAAATAAGTAATAAAGTACTTAAAATCATAATCAAATCAAATAAATTAGCAAGCTAGTTTGAGATGCAATATTAATGCTAACCAAAACACCATAACCACATTAATATTACAAAACACCAAAACTAAAATAGCTATACATAAAATGCAACACAAATGCAATGCGCATGCACCCTCTCAGTGCATGATATGCAATGCAAATATAATGCACAAGCCTCCCTTACTGCAAACTCTCAAAGTTTTAAAGCAGTACCTAAAGACATAAGATATAAGTGTAAAAATCAATGCAATGTATATCAAGTCAAATATCAAAATGTATCCATGTCTCACCCATCGACCTCTAAAGACATATGAAGCTGCTTAAACAATAAATGTGTACGATATGTCTTCCCTCTTACAATACAAATCTCTCCCTATTTTCGTCACAGATGTCGAAGGGATAAAAAAACTTGTAACATTATCGTATAATCATTCAAAAATGCAGTAGTTAGCACGTATAAGTATAATTAATTTACATCAAACCTTCCCACATAGTCAATTCAAGTTAACATGGAGTAAATTATATAAGTGACATATGTGTGTAAAGTTTCACTAATCATTTATAAATAGGACTTCAAATTTTAATTTTGTGAGAAAGAATATCCTAAACATCACTGTCAATAAGTATATTCATCTACTTATGAAAGTCAAATCATTTACACTGCATTAGGACATTTAAATAAAAGCTCATTTTGTATTCATATTTTATTTTTTCCCCCTGACTTTGAGTATATTTTATTTTCACATATTTCAATATTTTAATCTCATAATTAGTTTTCACATCTTAAGTGCAGGCTCTTCTCCATTAAGCGACTAAAATGATCCATGTAGCGAGATTTATGCTGGTTAACCCAAGTCAGTTGACCATACACAGGAGGTTATGAGAAATCCTACAGGATTAATTGCTTGAGTCAAATAGGCTCTGAAGAAAAACATAAGTTATTGAGCTTTGTATTACCAGGTATAACCTTGAGTTTAGGTCTAATAAATATGGTCAATTCATGTTCAAAGTCAACTTTCTAACATGTGACTGTCATTCTAAATCTCACACACATGGTTAAGTCTTATTATAATATGATAGTGTGCGCAATTCAGATGATACATGAAGACACTAATACTAAGTACTCAATATCAACCCAAGTAAGTAATGAAAACCATGCTACAACTTATCAATTATGTCCATACATGATCACACCATGCAAGTTTAAGAATGTCATACAAGCTGTAAAAATTTCCATCATTTTTTTTTCATTTTTCAAATTTTTTTTTTTTTGTTTTAAAGCATGAGTGCACCAAGCACAAAAAATAAAATGGCAAATAAAAAAAATTACAAAAACATATGCATTAATTTTCTACCTAATAAACAAATAAATAAATATGATGCATGCATAAATCAATGTTATACATTGATAAAGCACGAGCATCACCAAGAAATACCTAATCAGTTAGGTATGTAAATGTTCTTACCTTTAAGAGCACCTCGATCTATTTCGTAATTTTTCAGATCACACTTCTTCACCCAAACTTGTCTAGTGAGAAGAATATTTTCGGTCATCTATGTCATTAACTTAGTCANCTCATCACAAGAGATCAAACACAACATTGATATTTAATATTTGGACAGAAATACCAACTTTTAAGTGGTACTCTTGGTGTAATAATCAAATATTAACAATAAACTATATCAAACAATAAACCTATCTTTGGACCGATTTATTGTTCACATAAAATTAAACCTTATAATTGTCACATATTAATTACCACAGAGATGTAAACAATTCGGCCGAATATTAACCTTCCTTTATGCCGATCAATACCTACATAAATTACGTACACACAACCTTCCTAATATTCCAAATAGGATAATTAGTACATAACGTCCACACATTTCACTGTTATTGTGGAAAACGTTCTTACATTTCATTTTTTTTTTGGCATTTTCACCCTTATTTTCATCTTTTATTGCGCAAAAGGTCCTTTTTATCCATTTCTCAATTAAAATTGTGAAATGACGAAACTACCCTTCCCTTGAAATAAAACAAAAGGAAAAAGAAAAAAATCTAATTGCAAACATAGTACCAACTTTTTGAAAAGCGCAAATGAGTTCTAAATAAATTATTAAATGGATAATTAGCACATAATGTCCCTACCTTTCACTATTATTGTAAAGAAGTCCATACTTTTTATTTTTTTTTGGCAATTTCTCCGATAGTTATACATTTGATAGCGCAAACCATCATTTCTATCAATTTTCATCCAATTTCTTAATAAAAACAGTGAAATGATGAATACACCCTCCTATTTAAATAAAAAAGCTAAAGAATTAATTGCAACCACAATGCAATTATTTTTAAAAGTGCAAACAAGTCCCCAATAAATTATTTAAAAAATTAATTTTTTTATAAAATGTGCAAACGAGTCTCAATTAAATTTATTTAAAAATTAAAAAGTGTAAACGAGTCACAAATAAATTATTAAAAAATTTGAAATTAAAAAATAAATATGAGGGTATATTCATTATTTCACAGTTCTTTATTGAAAAATTGGATGAAAATGGATGGAAATGAAGGTCTGCACAATCAAATGTGTAATTAAGGGTGAAAATGTTAAATAAAAAAGGTAGAGACTTTTTTACATTAATAGTGAAAAGTAGGGGCATTATGTGCTAATTACCCTTTTAATAATTTATTTGGTACTCATTTGAGCTTTTCAAAAAAAAAAAAAAATTAGGAATATGATTGTAATTAGTTTTTTTCTTTTTCCTTATGTATTATTTAAAGAAAAGGGTATATTTGTCCTTTCATATTTTTTTAATTGAGAAAATGGAAGAAATTAACCTTTTGCTCAATGAAAGATGGAAATAAGGGTGAAATTGCCAAAACAAATGAAAGATACAAACGTTTTCCACAATAACAATGAAATATGGGGACGTTATGCGTTAATTACCCTTTAGAACAATATTTTATTGAATGTGATTTTATCATTTTAAAGTTTCTTATTTTAGTGATTCCAAATTAATCGGGGGAAAAAAAAACTTTGTTATGTATTTACTATTTGAGTTGGCATGTTTCTTTTTTCTTCATGGCCCACTTCAAGTCCATGTCTAGATTTTTGGGGCTTTCATTTAAGAGGTCTAGTCAAACCAATTATTAGTTTCAAAAGTCCAACAATAATGTTTTTTAGTTAGAAGGCCTCAAGATACCAAGAACTGAAAAATATAATTTGTAAATGACTAAAATATCATTGTATACAAAAAGACAATATTGCCCTAATTCCTCTTTCATGTTTCTATTTAGCCCTAAATCAATTTTGGGTCCATTTATTCTTGCAGGAGGTCAATATCTCAAAATTTCTCCCTTCCTTATCATCATCTTCTCTTCTTCATGAAATCCTAAAATCAATTTTGCATTTCTTCTTGGTTAGAGGCAGCCTATGTGTTGAAAATCTTAGATTGTTTGAATTCAAATTCTAGATTTTTTTTAGCCTTTTTGTCCTAATAAATCTGCTAATATATATTTAATTTCTTCAAAATATGGTTATTTGAAGAATCAATTGCTCATATCCTTGGGTTCTTGGAAATGGATGCCATATGTATATAATGAAAGTACTTTTTATATTCATTTCTTGTTTGTGGGTGTCCATGGAGGTTATAGCATGACTAGAAATGACACTGCTCCTGTTGGTCCAAGGATGGTAAATGTTGGAGCTTTGTTTACATTATTCTAGCCCAAGCCTGAAATTATTGCTGCAATTGATGATATAAATTCTGATTTTAGAATTATTAAAGGCACAAAGATGAACATCTTCTATCATGATACAAATTATGTTGAATTGACAAGGACAATTTTGAAGATGGAGAAATTGTCGATGGAGTAATTAAGAGGAGCAGCATAAATGAAGATTTCTCAATTCCACAGAGAGTTGAAGGGCAGGAGAATTACTCCCAAACTACAATATCTAATCTTGTTAACCGACGGTATAAAAGTGAGCTTCTATGAGATTTCAGAAGCCTGAAAGCAGTGTTATGTTAGTATTTATGTAAAACGTGATGGGATAGGAGTCTGAAGCTTTAAATATTTAGTTATTTGCCCATGACAATAACTTTAGAGCTTTGCATATGTAACTTAGCTGAAAGACTTCATTAGAACACGAGAAATGTTAAGTACTAACTGGATGCTCAATAACATTTATGTGGTAAAAAGAGTATTTATTTGCATTTCTAGAGATCGAATGTATTTTTATTAAGATCTACTCTTTCAGTTGTAAAAATCTAATTGTTGTATATCATAATCCTAGAATTATAGCTGGTGTATTCTTCAAGAGGTGTGAGAGTTACTTGTCTGCAACCAAACTTGGCAAAATTAAATACATTAATATGATGCGATATGTAGTAATATGTTAGTTTTCCCATGTGTCCAAGGTTAAGTCCTGGTTTTGATGGTGGAATTAAAGGTCACATATTCGCATTATACCCAAACTCTAAATAAGACTTTCATCTATTATCTTGTTGCGGCTGCTAGTATACTTGATGTAAATATCATTCAAATACAAAAATGCACTCATTCAAAAAATGACAGTGAAATTGTTCCTAAGACACAAAACGATATAGAAGTCGTTTCAGTACGAAAATTACACTGACTAACATAACGATATTGAAATCGTTCCTGAAACAGAAAACGATTTAGATATCGTTTCGGTATCAAATACACACTATTTCACTAATTTTCATTATGACATTGATATCGTTCCTGGGTCACAAAGCGATATAGATATCGCTCCAATACGAAAATTGCACTGATTAACATGACGATATAGAAATCGTTCATGAAACACAAAACAATTTACATATCATTTCAGTATGACATATGCACTGCTTCACTGACCTTTTCTTTGTAGTGTCAAAATCACGAATTAACTAACAACATCCATATCATTTTAGTGCAATTTTGATGAGTTCGAAATCGTTACAGTTCAAATAATAACAACAACGACATCCATATCGTTTTAAATAAAATCATAACTAAAACGACACTTGTATCGTTTCTTTTCATATCAAAACGATGATGATATTGTTGTAGTGTTAAACCACGAAATAACGTAACTACATCATATCATTTCAAAACAAAATTGACGAGTTTGAATTCGTTTCCATTGAAATCGTAACTAAAATGATATAGATACTGTTTCTTTGTACTGAACGACAATTATATCATTATAGTGTCAAACTCGTGAAATAATATAACGACATCCATATCATTTCAGTGTAAATTTGACGAGTTCGAGATCGTTACAGTCAAATACAACTACAATGAATTTGTTATCATTTCCTTTCATTCAAAATGACATCCATTTCGTTTCAACTAAAATCATAACTAAAACGACACTTATGTCATTTCAATTCATATCAAATGACAATGATATCGTTGTAGTGTTAAACCCATGAAATAATGTAACGACATCCATATCGTTTCAGAACAAATTTGACGGGTTTAAACTCGTTTCAATTGAAATCGTAACTAAAACGACCTATATGTAATTTTTTTCACATGAAACGAAAATTATATCATTGTAGTGTCGAACACATGAAATAACATAATGACATCCATATCGTTTTAGTGCAAATTTGACGAGTTCAACATCATTACAGTTCAAATAGCAACTACAACAAATTTGATATCGTTTCTTTACATTTTAAATGATAACTATACGTTATGCTTAGAAATAACGATTCAACCATCTACGGCCACCCAACATACATCCATCGTACGTAAGATAATAAAAATAGATCATCAAGCGAGTTCAATCTCAATCAACAGAAACAATGGGAACATTTGCATTTCATAGTTGTCTACCACCTTTAAGTTGTTTCAATAAAAAGAAAGTATCTCATTTCATTCTTTCCGAGCCAATCGAATGCTATCAACGCAATTGATGCCCTCTTTCGATCATCATATATATGCTGGAGATATTTTGAATGATCGTGGATAGACGAATCATTTAGTATGAAAAGAAATGATATTGGTGTCGTTTTAGTTACAATTTTAACTGAAACGAGTACGATAGCATGTTTAATGAAAGGAAACGATATCAATTTCATTTTAGTTATTATTTGAACCGTAACAATTTCGAACTCATCAAATTTGTACTGAAATGATATGGATATCATTATGTTTTGTATGTTTGACATTACAACGATATTATCTTCGTTTTAGTGCAACAAAACGAAATCTAGGTTGTTTTAGTTACGATTTCAACGGAAATGAGTTCTAACTCGTCAAATTTGTTCTAAAACGATATGTATGTCATTACGTTATTTTGTGGGTTTAATACTACAACGATATTATTGTCGTTTGATATAAAATGACATAAGTGTCATTTTAGTTGTGATTTTAGCTGAAATGATATGGATGTCGTTTTGAATGAAATGAACCATATCAAAATCGTTGTAGTTGTTATTTGAACTATAACAATCTCGAACTCATCAAATTTGCAATGAAATGATATCGATGTCGTTATGTTATTTCGTGTGTTTGACACTGTAACGATATATTTGTAGTTTCAGTACAAAGAAACGTCATCTATATCGTCTTAGTTACAATTTCAACAGAAACGAGTGCAAACTCGTCAAATTTGTTCTAAAACGATAAGATGTAGTTACGTTATTTCGTGGGTTTAACACTACAACGATATCATCATCATTTGATATGAAAGGAAAATACATAAATATCGTTTTAGTTATGATTTTATCTAAAATGATATGGATGTTGTTTTGAATGAAAGAAAATGATATTAATGTCATTGTTGTTATTATTTGAACTGTAACGATTACGAACTCATCAAATTTGCATTGAAACGATATGGATGTCGTTACATTATTTCGTGAGTTTGACATTACAAAGAAAAGTTCAGTGAAGCAGTGTATTTCATATTGAAATGATATGAAAATCATTTTCTGTTTCAGGAACGATTTCAATATCGTTATGTTAATCAGTACAATTTTCGTATTGAAACGACATCTATATTGTTTTGTGATCTATGAATGATATCAATGTCGTTATGAAAATCAGTGAAGCAGCGTGTATTTGATGCCGAAACAATATCTAAATAGTTTTCTGTTTTAGGAACGATTTCAATATCGTTATATTAGTCAGTGTAATTTTCGTACTGAAACGACTTCTATATCTTTTTGTGTCTCAGGAACAATTTCACTGTTGTTTTTCGAATGAGTACATTTTTGTACTGGAATGACATTAAATACTTTGTGCCACAAAATGAAGTACATATCATTACGTGAATATTCATTACATCAACACCATGGACATGTACAATATGTAAACTTGAAAGACATAAAAGGGCATGAAAATATGTAAATTTCAATTAGATTCAATATCTATAATCATTATAGTTGCAAATGCACTAACTAGTAGCTAGACAACATCCTAGAAATATTCACATTTATAGGAATGAAGTCTATGTCATTATGTGAAGTAGTAGTTATATTTTCTCGTAAGGACCTAAATATCGTTTAATTGGTCCGGAACGATATCAAGGACCTAAATATCGTTTAATTGGTCCGGAACGATATCAATATCTTGGCATGTATGATATTTAACTTTAAAGATTCGAAAGTATCAAAATATGTAAACTTCAATTCAATTATCCTAGACAAATAAAACAAAATAAATACATAATACCGTCAAATATCAAACAAAATAACAAAAAGCAATCTAATGCTCGAAGTCCCATGCCAACAACTCTACAACCAATTTTTTTGGCCATATCGATACACAATCCAAACGAATTGCATTTACATCCGTCATTGCTTGCACAAATTCTATGTACTTGAAAGTGAATATCCTGCAGTAAGATCTACAAAATCGTTGTGAAGTTACATTAGTTCTCAACACTAAAATAATATAGTACCTAACAAATATAATATTTGTCATCACTTGTGACATGAAATTTTATTAGCAAAGGTATAACCTCCTCTAGGGGCAGAAGAGTGAATGTTTCATGCATCACTTCAACAAGTACTTTTGTTATTGTGCCACGTGAACATTGGATTCCATTCCATTTTAATTAATGAAAGGATAGAGTAGGATTATACCATACAATGCACTTGTGAAAACTATGTTTATACTGTATAAATTCATAAATTCTCGGAATCTACAAGGTGCCAAATAGTAAAATAGGCACTAAAAACATTTACTTCCATTCAATCATGTTAGGTAAGAAAAAAATGTACACATTCAATATTTCCCAACCTTTTACCGTTCAATGCATGGAAAAACAAAGTAGAAACATAGATCCGTCTTTCCACATGACGGAGACAAATAAACTTTTGGTTAGTTAGTAATTGAAAATAATGCCCAAGTTCCCCACCATAATAGAAAAATGGCTACAATAACTTCCATAACCACCAGCAAAATAGAAAAATCGGCACATAATTTTCAAGATAGATCGGTGACAAGGTTATTAAATAAAACATCAAATACAAATTTCTAAATCAGTAGTAATTTTACAACTTCATTCAACCAAACTATTTTCATCATTTTTGGAGAACGCTTAAAAACGATTTAAATTATAAATTCATAAAAATGTATTGTGAATAAGTGGGTAATGCTTGTAAATCTCAAGTTTGACCAATTATAAAAAAAAGTCTATAAACATTAGCCAAACATATGTAAAGAATGTATCACTTTTATAAAAAGAACATTTGCTATGAAATCAAATCAATCAAATACACAAAAGTGAACAACATACACACCAATCAGACAAAACATCAGTCATTCCACTAAACCCAATTTATCCACTACTCAAGAGCTCAAATTTCCACAAAATAACTTTAGCAAGCAACAAAATAAAAATAAAAATCTTCCTATAGATCCACGTGAAATGTCCTGCCATTTTTGGCAATTGACATCCTTTGTGAGAAAATTTAGAATAGTAAGTGTATAATATATGACATGGATGAAATGAGTATTAAAATTTTTCTACGTCCACACATCCAGATGCAGTGAGAATAATATCTAGAGTTTTGCAGAGTCCCATTTTCTATTAACTTAACATTTCAAAATACAAAAAACTTACATTGATTTTACCAAATGTATGGATTTATGTGAACTTTAATATTCAAAATCCTAAATGGGAGCTCATTGTGGGTTTGGAAAAGAAGAATACAAATTTCAAACCTAAAAACCTTCCCTCAACAATCGCCACCTTGGTAGATAGCAATATCTTATCATTCAATTCAAAATCTTCCACAGTCGTCGCCCTCACAAGAAGGAGAATAAATGATTTTTGATGTCAAAGAGAAAATGAGTTTTGGGAATTTGAAGAAGAAGACAATTTTTGGGAATTTGAAGGAGAAGAAGGTTTTCAATTTTGATTTGGGGAAGAATATGATTTTTGACGTGAATGAAAGACCCAATTCATTCTTCAATTTAGTTTTACAAGAGAGGTTAAAATGGTCTTTTCATACTTTTAAATAATTAAATTTTATTTTATTTTAGATAATTTAGTCAAAGACCATTTACATAAATGGAGATTGAGGGTTGGCCATTTGAACTTATTCAGATTTTTGGTAGTTTGTTGTCTGGATTACTCATGAAGCTGTTAACAGAAAATCATTTTCATTTTTTACTATTCTTTAGACAATAAAGAAGTCAATGACTATTAGGACTATGATGATTTTATCATACTATTTTTGATATGCTCAATTTATAGCAAATTTTCCTACATTTCAATTTTTATTATATTGTATAAATAGATGACTTGTTGATCAATAAAAATTAGTTTTCTGTAGTCTCAAAATTCTTATTATCTTTGCCCTTTTCTTTTCTAAATAACCAATAGACTGGTCAGAGCTATATCTTGGGGGACCTGTGAGATTGGGTGAGTCCAAATACAATTCCTAAACACGTATCACCTATCTCTGCACAAATACAAAAACCTAAACATATTTAGAAAGAATTCAGAAGCTTCATTCACTGCAATTGCACCTCCAGTGTTTGATGAAATAAATTATCAAGTGTGGGCTATTAGAATGGAAGCCTATCTTGATGCTAATAATCTGTGGGAGGTTGTTGAACAAGTATATAAAGTTCCACCCTTGCCAGACAATCCATCCATTGCACAAATGAAAAATCCAAAGGAGAAAAAGTAAAAAAAATTAAAAGCAAGAGAAACCTTGTTTGCAGCTGCCTCATACACCATTTTTACCAGAATAATTACATAGAAACAACCAAGGAAATTTGTAATTTTTTGAAGCAAGAACATGAAGGAAATGAAAGGGCCAACGGAATGTAAGTGCTGATTTGATCTGAGAATTCGAGATGCAAGAGATGAAAGAATCAGAAACAGTCAGGGAATATTCGAATAGATTCTTGGCATTGTCAACAAAGTAAGACTCATTGGCACTGAGTTTTTTTATTCTAGAATAGTTCAAACCATCCTAGTGACAATTCCTAAAAAGTTTGAGGCTACAATTTTATCCTTGGAAAACTCAAAAGATTTGTTAACATCATCTTAGTAGAATTGTTGAACGCACTGCAAGCACATGAACAAAGGAGGCTTATGAGGCAAGATGGATATGTGGAAGGTGCTTTCAAACCAAATCACAGAACAACATTGCTAGAAAAAATAAGAAAAATAAGCAGAATAACAACAAGCAGCCTAGAGGTTCTAGAAACAACAAAAATGACTAAAGCAATAATACTAAAGTCTTTCCACCTTGCCCTTTCTACAAAAAAACCAATCATCCGCTGGAAAAAGTGTTGGTGGAGGCTAGATACAAGATGACACAAGTGTTTTTAGTTAGAGGACATAGAAAGGATATGCAAGACTCAAGGGCAACAAGGAGAAGCCAAGGCTGCCGAGGATTAACTTCGAGAGGAGCATTTGTTTGTGGTATCATGCTTAGCCACCAACAGCTCCATGGAAAGCTGGCTTATAGATAGTGGTTGTACAAACCACATGACTTATGATCGAGAGCTCTTCAGAGAGCTTAACAGAACCCCTATTTCTAAATTCAAAATTGTAAATGGAGCATACATTACGGTAAAAGAAAAATAAACAGTGGCAATTGAAGGCCACACATGTATGAAATTAAAGTTGATGTTTTATATGTTCTTGAAATTAGTCAAAACCTTTTAAGTGTTACTCAGTTGTTGGAAAAAGGCTATAAGGTGCTATTTGAAGATAAAAATTGCGTGATTAAAGATACAACATCATTGAATAGCAGTAAGTATTATATTGCTTTCATTGATGATCATACAAGAATGTATTGAATTTATTTTATAAAGCTTAAATCTGAAGCTGTTGACATCTTCGGGACGTTTAAAGCTTAGGTTGTGAAAAACCCAAGTTCGATCATAACAACACCTAAAGGGAGATGAATAAGTGTAATATGTGGAATTAAAATCTTATTAACTAATTAGCAACAAGTCACCAATTAATTATCTCTAGATGATTAATCATGCAATCAATTTAATCCTAAGTTTAAATACCACAGATCATACATTCATAATATAAAGCAGTAAATGAACAATTGTATGATCACGGAGAAACTCAACTGGGAAAAACTTCGAGTGCTTTGCCAATCAATCCACTATAAACGATTCAAGACTGACATTCTACTAGACTAGAAGATGACACATACTATCTGATCTCCAAACTGCAATTCTACAGCTTTCCTAAATTTTGTACTCCCATAGCTATCCTGGAGCAGCCCCTAGCTTGGTGGAATCGACTCTTGTAGATCACGAAGTACAACTCATTCTTCACAGACTGAAACTCTAGTCACCTTCGTCGATATTCAGCACCTCTGACAGATATGTAGGAAGTATGACTTTTAGCATTTGGATTTGGATTTGATGGTTTTCTCTCAAAAGATCTCACAGAAAATGAAGGTTGATAGATGATATGAAATGATTGTCTCACAGATGAAGTTCTCTCAATTATTCAACCTTAGAAAAATATGCAGGTGAGTTCTGACATTTATATGTAGGGTAGAAAACATATGGGCCAGAAAAAAGCCTTTAAAACGCGAAATAAAAAGTTTTCGTATAAAGTTGTCGCTCGAGCGAGGAGCCAGCGACAGTCAAGCGACAAGTTATCGCTCGAGCCAAGGAGGGACGACAGTCCAGCGACGATATTTCTATTTTTGTAGCTCGAGCCAACCCTAGGTGACAGTCTAACGAATATCTGTGCCGTTTTCCTCCTTGTTCTAAACTCGAAACCCTAGACCTACTAACTCATTTTTGAACAAATTGTACATTACTCCTTGAACTTTAACAATCTATCCAATTAAGTCATTCTGTCTATAGAATTTATCAATTACATAAATCAACTAAAACGTAACAAACTCCTCCTTTAGCATTCTATGACAAAATAATAATCTATTTCAAGACAGTAATCAAATAAAAATTACAGACTCAAAAAATGACACAACCTACAACTAACAACAGTCTTGAACGAAAAACTGTAGTACTTATTTCCTAAAATAGACAACTCAAATACTAGTGTAAAATATGTAAAAAACAGGATCAATAATAATCACAGTGCAAGCATTTCAATTGTAAGTGTCATTTATGCAACTGTAACTTTGTAAGTGTCATTTATGCAACTGTAAATTAGAAAGCATATTTTTCAATTTTATAACACAAGCTAAACTAAGACATAGTATCAATGAAATCCAACATACCACGAAGATACATTAATACTACTGAAACATCAAATATAATTTAGAAGAACTGAAACCAAAAGTTGTACATCAAATAAATAGATAAAAATTAAATATATTCATCCTTTAAGAGCAAGAATATCAACTCCCAATTAAAATATCTACTCCCTCTTTTTGTCACAAAATGACAAGAGATATAAATATAAATGTCAAAAATATGAATGTTTTGATGTAGAAGTAGATGGGTAAAATATAAGTATCCACGTCTCTCCTCAATGACCTCTCAGACATAATATAAAATGTAAATCATAAAGTGCAAGTAAAAGAAATGATATCAATTTTATATATAGCAAAATGTTAAGTACATCCAGATATCATATATCATATAAGTCCAAAAATCTAGATAGAGACTCTTCCTATCACAAAACTATACAAAAAGTGCTACCTATCGATTGTACTCTCCTTTATTGTCACATAATGACAAGGGGTAAGCCTAGAAGTAAGAAGCACCACCAGTATCATAACATCATCGGAGTCTGTCCTCTCCTCAAAAGCATCATCCCAATGGTGACGATCCACCATAGGCCATGATGAATGTATCCAAAAGTACCCTACAGTGTAGCAAAGTCGACGGCATGCGATCAATGGTGGAACGAAGTTGTATAATCTCTATCATCATACGAGCTTGTTGCTTGATCAACACGATCATCTGTCCTAAGAAAGCAAGTGGAGGGTCAATAGGAGCAGAAGCAGAAGTAGAAGGGACTGACTCAGAAGGAGGAGGAACTGTTGCTGAAGAGAAGGAGCTAAAGCTGAAGTCGACGGGGTATCAGAAAGCGGAGGATCAGTAGAAAACGAAGGAAAATTCGAGGGGTCAAAAGAAATGAGGTCATCAATAGGATCAGCTGGCACAGTCGGGTCAACTGGTTAGCTCGAAAGAAGCATGACACCTATTCGAGGCAATGGTGGTTTGGCCAATCGACTGTGAAACCTGCCTCGAACCCCTTTGGGGAAAACTAGCTCCTAAGGCAATGACTAACCTATGAATAAGGCAAGCATATGGCAGCCCAATCGTCGTCCGTGTCATACGAAAGGCCCTAAAGATCTGCTGGCATATGAAAGAAGGCAAATCAATGGAATCGCCATGCAGAAGGGCATAGAGGAAACGGGCCTTCTCTATCAATAATGAAAAAGTGTAGGAGACAGGTCATAGATTCGTGCACACAATACGCCACAGAATCTGTTGCTCAGTCGGAAGAGATCCAGAGCGAATAGCATTGGGACCTCCCTCCAACGGTATGTTAAACACCGTCGAATGGATTAAGGAATCCGTCGAAAGATAATCGAGAGTGAGATAGGGGAACATGGGGTGGACGACCCGAGGAATATGGACAAGACTCGAGATAACGTCCGGAGTAACCTTAACTACCCTATGCCGAAGGAAAATTCTAAAAGTAGAACCACTAACATCATGGATGTTAGCATAGAATTCCTGAACTAAAAGACTCGGTGGAGAGACTAACTCGACCAACAAAGGTTCCCAGCCCCGAGAAGTGAAAATAGCAGTGAGGTTAGGTGAAAGGTCGGACATGATGACCTCGTGCTCAAAGAGTATAGGACGAAGAGAAAACTGTGACCTAAATTCATCTTGGACAACAGTATAAATGAACCTAGTGCAACTGTAAGAAGTCGAAATACTAGGAGTGGAAGTAGAAGTGCATGCTCTCTTAAGCCGCATCTGAAAGAAATGAAACATAAAATCAAAACCTCGAGATATGACAAGCTAAATCATGAAATGTTTGTTATGCATACATGCATGTAAAACGAGGCAAAGAAAATGACAAGTAACGTGCCCTAATTTAAATGCATGACGACATGCAATGATGCCTAGACGTAAGTGACGTGAAGATATGACGTATGTCGTGATGTCATGACGTAGGGACGTGACGTCAAGACGTAGTGACGTGATGTCTCTATGCGGTCCCAACATCAACCGCAATGTACAAACCAACCCGACACTCCAACGGACCAAGCTAAATGCCATAAAAAACCAACCGCAATGTACACGACACCAACACTCTGAACTCAACACAATATCAACCCAAACTCTTCAATCATCACACCACAAATTCAAACAAAATAGAAAAAACTATACCCACAATGAAAGGAAATCATGCAATATCTTCACAACCCCAATTCTTAAATCAACACCATGAAGTGCATCCACAAACATATATCCAAATCTTTGTGAAAGCTAAAAAGAGTGGACATGCAAAAGAAACACCACAATCAAAGCCAAAAAATCGACCAAGGAAGCCAAATGTTGGTGCAAAATTGTGCAATACGTGATAATGTGGTATGATAATCACTGGACACATGAGAACAAACGACAAAATGGAAGCCAAATTGACCAAAAACCATTTACCCAAAATAAATTGAAGAAAACGAGAGAAACTAGGGGATTTAGGGATTTACCTCTAGAAATTCGATGATTTGATGAAATAGCACCACAACCCAGTGATTTGAGGTGATTAAAATGATGGCAAAATAAAGATTTGGGTGGGTTATGAAATTTGGAGTGAAATCAAGTGGAAGAAAAGGGAAAAATACGAAAAACCCTTGTAAAATGACGTTAATATTCCAATTAACAGGCTGTCACTCAAGCGAATCTTGGACGATAAGCGAGCAAGGCAGCTTATACTGTTGTACCTTGAGCGAGTTCTAGTGATAAGCTAGCGAAATTGCAATTGACAGAAATAGCACTTCAAATTTAAAAATCAATAAAAATGCCCCCCTTTTTTCAACAAAATATGTTAATTTAAACAATTCAAGCTCTCGACACGTCTATAATTAAAATCAATCATGCAGTCACAAGTCGAGCATATCAAAAAGACTTTCCCACGGACTCAGTTAAGTTCAAGATGGAGTAAGGTGTATAAATGAATCATGCGTATAAAGTGCCATTATTTTATCATGAAAATGACCCCAAACCTTAAATTTGTGAGAAAGGGCATGCAAATATCGCTGTTAAATAAGTATGATCCCTACAGATGAAAGTCGAACCGGAATAAATTTTGGGACCTAAAAAGGAGCTCAAATATATGATAAATTTTATTTTCTCCTCTTGAATTTGAGTGTATTTCTTTATGTCGATTTTCTCACAAATAACAATGCATGTGCCGGCCATATCCACTAAGCGACTCAATTGACCCATGTAACGAGCTTTAAACCGGTTAACCCAAGTCAGATGACCATAGGCACAAGGTTATGAGAAACCCATCAGACTTAATTACTCGAGTCAAATTGACTTCAAACAGAGTATAAGATAAATCAAATAAGCACTCATATTTTCATTTTTCATCATAAATACAACAATATAGGGAGACCATCATGAGCTAAGATCATCTAAATGTAGGTCAATTCATGTTCGAGGTTACCCTATTAACACGTGACTGTCAACCCAAATCTCACACATACAGTTCAGATTCACTCACAAGATCATAGCGTGTGCAGTACAAAAGATTACATAATGACACATATACTCAAATATCGAACCAAGCAATGAAAATAGCAGTGTAAAATAGATAATTGCTTCCTTGGTCACACATAACATATTTAAAATCATAACAACATGTCGTTTGCCAAAGGAAATATTTTTGTATTTTGCACATTTTTCAATTTTTTTTTGTTTTCGAAAATAATAAGTGATACAAATAAATGTACAAAAAATAGAAGAATAAAAAATAATAAAAAGAAAACAAGAAGCAATGGGATGCATGCATGAATAAATAGACATTATGAACTGCACATGTACCTAAATACAAAATCAGGATAAAATTTGAATGCCTTTATCTTGAAGAGCACGATCATATCCACAACCTTCGAGGTCGCTCCTCTTTACCCAAACTTTCTTAGAAGCAGAAGATGATTGAGTTAACCGAGTCATCATCTCTATTAAGTGGCTGACTTGATTGGCAAGAAAGTCAAACTTACTAGTGAAATCCAGATTCTTACTTCTAGTCACGCGATTACGACACCTAAGCCTGGTGTGTCCCAGAGCACCACAGTGGTAGCACATGGGAATGAATCTACGTCCAAACCTGCTCAATGGTTGTTGCCGAAAAGTAGGACGACTGACCACACACTGTCTGGTAGTGTCGATCTTATGGCATGCTTACCTTGGGGGTTAAAGATAAGCAACCTCACGAGTTTTGTTGGTGGCATGAACAAATGTGGTCCTGGATGTACTAGTAGTAGCATCACGATTATGAACATAACCCAGACCGTGTCAGTCACCCACAGGCTTATTCATCCCAAGCAGATTGTCCAACTTCTACGTACCACTCATGAATGATTGGAGTTGAGCATTAGATTTATCAAGATCAGATGTTAATGATTTAACTTTGATTTCCAAGTTTTCATTAACAA
>CAIGRB010089351.1:0-30706 GCA_903798255.1 Fraxinus quadrangulata | reverse complement strand
CATAATTTCACATGGTATCAGAGCTTTGAGATCAATTATTTAAATCACTCATACAATCATTGTACAGAAAAAATAATAACATAGAAAAATATGAAAAAATGAAAAAAAAATTGTGGATTGTTAGAACTTTGCACTATATAAAATATAGTAGCAATGTTTCCAATAAATAGAAGTTCCCTAAAATTACTCTCATAATCTTTGTTCAAAGAAAAAAAGTAAGAGACAGAAAAAATATAAAAATATGAAGAAAAGTTTACAAATTGTCAAAAAAATTTACTATATGAAAAATTGTTATAATGATATAGAACTTCATTCACCAAAAACTCTCCAAGTATCATAGAAAAAATAAACTTTACCACATCTTATTTCTACTCATTGAATAACCCCATAAAGAAAACTAAAAAAATCAGGATCTTAATTAGACTTACAATTTTTCCTCCCAATTTTTTTTTTTTTTTAATGCACTCAAAAGAGAAAAATAACATCCTAAAATTTACTCCAAATTTGGGCCATAAACAACGTGCAAATCAAAGGAAACTTTGCTAATTTCCTTACCAATTGATTTACGAATAATTCTACCTATACATAATGATTTATAGTGTCAAAAAGGGAGGGGGAATTTTNAAAACTAAAAAAATCAGGATCTTAATTTTACTCCAAATTTGGGCCATAAACAAAGGGCAAATCAAAGGAAACTTTGCTAATTTCCTTACCAATTGATTTACGAATAATTCTACCTATACATAATGATTTATAGTGTCAAAAAGGGAGGGGGAATTTTTTATTTTTTTTTACTTGGTTGAAGAAATTCTGATCCAAATCATATCTTTCCACGTCATGTGTATATAAATCATTATTTAAACCATTATGTACACGTAGTACTATCGTTGATTTACATTATCTTTTGGTATTTCTTCTTCAAATATCGGGTTTCCCCTTATTTATTTTCATACTTCAATTAATTCCATTATTTTATTTTGGCATCTTTTGAGGCTCAACATTAAACAATATTTTTGATGATTCAAAACTGTGGTCTAAAACCAGTTGTTAAGTCTCTCTCTCTATATATGTGTGTGTATAGACACAATTGACTCCACTTGACTTCAAGAAACTTCATGGAAACACCTAAGCATGACTGCACGTGTAACAGTCATAGTTAGGATTCTATCAGACAAAATTTAGGATCATATCTGTTGTTTTCAAAATTCTACTTGTCCGAAGCTTCAAAATTCCACTTGACTTCAAAAAAAAAAAAAAGGGAAGAAGAAGAAGAAGAAAGAATCATGTATGGCCCAAAAAAAAAGTGATTTCCCTATCTCACTTTCGACAGCTTTCCTTTGGAACCCACAATTCCAAGAATCACTGATGAAAGTTTTATACAATTCTTTCTATTACAAATTTCAGATTTAATTCCAAGTCTTTTATAAGATTTGATGTAGCTTTCGTATAAAATCGAAGAATAATCAAGGTCTAGAATCTGTATTTATTAATTTTGATCAAATGTTATTTTAAGTTCATTGAATAAAATTTCTTAACACAACATAATTCATAAGATAAATGTACAAGAAATAAGGATTTAAGTAAAACACAAAGATATAGGCCAGCGAGTGGGGATGATGCCGTAGGTTATGGATTAATCAAGAGAACACACGACTTGACTAGTTAGAAAAAACATAACGTAGAAAAAATTTAGTTACTTCAGATTTTTGTATAAAAATTATTGACTAAATGTATGGAAAAATCCTATGATGCTCAAACTCATGTACGGGGTAGGTACGGGGTAAGTATCTAAGCGTCGGATATTTTATTTTTCAAAATGTAAAATGAGGGGATATGTCTAAAAAGAGTCTAAATTTCGTTAATATGATTCTTTTATCAACCTTATTAACCTATCAATACTATTAATATGGTTTTTTTATCAACCCGATTAACCTAAAAATATTAGTAATGGAAATAATAACTCATTTGACTAAAATCACGAAAACTGTGTAATAGTTGGAAGATATAAATCCCCGTATAAATTGCCGTCTTGGGATGGAGTACCCATACCATTGTCCGGTGTCATGTAATGTCAACACAGGTACTCCCGCTATTTTGAAGAGTCCGAGAGTCCGAGCATCACAGGAGAAATCATTCATCTTGATTGTTCACATAATTTTTTTATCTATTCGTATTTTTATATGGAATCTGTATCATAATACGTGTATGCTAAGGAACTGGATCAGGATGAATTGATATTGACATTGACCTAACATGTGTGTGAAAAAATCTGATAGACAAATGCCCGTGCAAACAAAATATGATCAAGTCATGGTGGAGGGCAGCATGATTAGATACTCTAAATCTTGATGAGGGCCATGGGGATAGCCCACAAGATCCGAGAAACAGTTCATCACTCCCATCATCAAATCTAATGCATAAGATCTGCTCATACAAAACAAGAAGGACCATACGAAAAGTATTAAGAAAGGAAGGATGAAGTACAAATAATCAGAGACAGCAAAATTTGCATATGTTGTGCTTTCAGAAAGTAAGTACTTGTGCAAATTAGTGACAAGAATCTACGGGATATATACAACATAGGACGACAGACTTATGCATCTTGTAAAGGTAAATAGATAGTGCAATTGGAAAATGCTTCACAGACAAAGTGTACATATTTACTACAGACTTGGATGATTGTTTTGCATGATGTGGACCGGCTGCTTCTGAGCTAGTAGAAGCAATTTTATCTTACACTTTAAATAATACAGTATTGTAAGCATATAAAAGTTAATGTGCGATGGGGCATCTATCAGTGGAGGATGCGAAGGCAATGATCACTCGGTATGGGCTGATCGTTGGCACGGAAAATGACTTTCAACTTTAGATGATTTGAGTGTGATTGGCTTCGTGTGGTACTAAATTATAGCTTAGATTTTCGTTGTGCTCCATGTGAGTATTCTTTTAGGCATTGCACAATTAAATAGGGACGTCCAATTAGCCGTGTCAACGGTTCGAGTCGGGACGAGCCATGAGTCGAAACTCGAAGTTCGGGCTCGGCTTGAACAAAAACTATACGAGCTTTTTTTAGGCTCGGCCAAAAAATTGAGGCTCGACCCAAGTTTTCGGCTCGAGCCTTAGGCTCGAGGCTTTTTTTTTTTTCTCTGTGTTTAAGCTGCCTGCAACAGCAGGCAACACTAGGCCTGCACATTGTAGGCAATTTATAATTTTTATTTTATTTTATTTCTTTTTCTTCTGTTTTAAAAATTAATTTTTTTTAACGGGTCGACTCGGCCTGAACTTCGGCTCGGTCCCACCAAGCCACTAGCTGGCCCGGCTCTAGCTTTTTTCGGGTTGAACCCAAGCCAGAGAGTCATTTTTCCATCCCTCGTCCAATATGGTTCAAGTTAGGGAATAGGGTAGCCCACGAATTTACATCTTATGTTATTTTTGGATGATGGTATTTTCGTTGAGCTGATTCCAACCCATTTTTTATTTTGTCCACAGCCTTTGTTTGCTGTAGATTGATATCAATTTTTTATTAGATTTTGATAAATGTTAATGAAATTTATGTTCAAAAAGTTATGTATCTCATGAAATATGTAGTTAAAATTAAATATTGATTTCGATTAAGATAAAATCTTGATTTTAAACCTCACGAAACATAAGCTATATGAGTTAATGGAATTTTGATGTTACTTCAAAATATTAATGTTTTGCACAATGTTAAACGTAATTTTAGATGAGATAATTAAATTTTCTTGACATCATAGAATTTATTTAGTATAAGAATCATCAAACTCTTAAAATTGCACGTAACATAGTAAAATGTGATGGTGATTCTCCAAAAAAAATAAAAAAATAAAAAATATCTTAATTTTCTTTTTGTAGTGATTGTGATAATTCATTCTTTGATTACCAGAACAACTTATATTGTTTATAATTAAGTAAAAACAAGAACAATTTGCATAACGTGTGAAAGAGAGCCCAAGAGCAGCACTTTTTCAAGGAAAGAAAAGAAACATCATGGTAATTACTACTCATCAGTTGTCGAGAGGATCTATAGGATGAATATTGATATCTGATGAGTTATTGTCTCAACTTTCTTATGATATTTCCTAGTCATGTGGGCCTCGTAAGATCCAATATGAAATTTCATTATTCCCCTATACCTTTACAACTAATTGTCCCATGTTTTATATGGATTTTATGTTCTTTGTACTATACATACTATAGAACCAGTTCTTTTACTGTACAACAATTTGTAGTAAATAAGGCATTTAAACAGAACACTAATGTTCCAGTCTTCCTTGACAAACTACTTGGACATTTAAACCGGATAAGGAAAGATCTTTATTTGTTATTTATTTTATTAATTAATACCTTATGAGTCGAAATATTTGTTACAATATTTAGTATATTCTTCTTTAATAAATTCATACTTTTTGAGTCGAAATGATTTAAAAATTTCCTATTTGAAAATGTGATTAGTTCTTTTTCCCGTTACTTCCATTTTTTATCTTGTTAATGAAAAATATTCTATAGAGATTATAATCTCTAGCTACAAGACAATAAACCTTAGAACCATCTTTTTAATCATAACACCTATTAATTAGTATTAGAGAGAAACCATTCCCCTAATCAATTATGATTTTATAAGTTCAGCAAATTATTACTCTTCGTATGAAACAAATTATTATGTTTGGATCTCCTTATTTTCTTCCGTCCGTGTGTGCATGCGTGCAAAATACAGAAATCATTAGTGTGTTTTGTTTGCTTTCAAAATATAATGAGTCTAACTTAAAATATTAATTTACGATCACCCTCCCCTAAAAGTCCCTCATTCAATTATGTGCACTCTTTTTGGCTTAGAGCCGTGGAGATAAAGTATCTTTTTTATTTGGGTAAATTGCAGCAAAAGAATCTAACTTTTCCATTCTTACGCACTTTCATTCCCAATACCATTTTTTCCAACATGTGTGTCATCAACCTCTAATAAATCGGCGACACTCATCCATTCCTCCATTAGCCAACCTGTTTAAATTGAAAATTTAAAAATTTAATACAAACCTGGATCATTGCCATTTCTGAAAGCAAATATCCCTCGTTGGCTACAAAAATTTTGGTGGTGGCGGCGAGATGGTGAGCATAGCGGTGGCGGTGGCGTAGTGGTGGTTGTGGGTAGGGGTAGAGCGGGGAAGAAGGACGAAAATTGTACTGTGGTTTTTAGTAGGGTGGGTAGATGCTGGTTAGCATAGGTTTGTAAACTATTTTAAACAATTAAACAACTTTTTGTCCGCATATTTTGAAAGATCTACAGGTAGTACCCATTTATATATCATTCATTTTACAAGACCCAATTATTGTAGCGTCATATTAAAATATTAGCCCTCCATTTTGCGCATAAAAAAATTTGAGACTAATTAAAGGCCCAAAATTATGAAGTTCACCAACTTCCTTTCCTGGTAGGCAAATCTTGCAGCTAAGCCGACTAGAATAAAGCTATTTGTACATATCAATTGTACAAGGCAATTTACAGGTGCTGAGATTGTAGAACCTTATTAGCTGTTTTAACTTTGAATTTTGTCCAAACTCCAAAATGAAATGTTGCCATCTAACATTATGTACCACCATCTGGCATATATGTCCGTACACGTAGCATTGTTAGATCGACTAACTACTTTTATCATTTAGTAAATATATATGATTTTCACGAGCTATTTTTGCTCAGGAAAGTTATGTTATTTAGTAGTATTGTGGGTTGTGGTTCTTAAAACCCGTTTTCATAAGTGAAAGTGCCTTTTTTGCTTATTCAGTCCAATTAGCATGATTTTACTAGCCCATTTGATGTCACTTGGATTTGTGTTTGTTTGGGACTTCTTGGACCGTTGGATTAAATCTAAGGCTGAGGTTTATTGAATATAAACCCCCTTAAGGCTACTGAACCGTCACTTGAGTCATTGCCTTTTCTTCTGGTTTTCATTTTTCTATCTGTTGAGGCGATTTCAAAGGGCTTCTTCGAGAGTTTCCATTAAGATCTTGAGTTGTAATTAGATTGCTGGTTTGTATTGTCGGGTCAAGTATGAGCCTTTTTGGTTATATTTGTTGAACGATAAATCTGCATTCCTTGATAGGCTGTGAAGTTCCCAATTTTGTATAGATTAGGCTGATTTGGGATATCCGTTTGTGGATCGAGGATCAATTAGAAATGGTTCTATTATAGTCTTGGTTGTACAGACTTGTATCATTCTCTCTTGAGGATTCTTGCGTAATGACGAGCTCGATTTAGCTCTGAGCCCCCCAGATTAGGCTTGGTCGAACTAGGTGAACAATCTCTTATGTGATTTACTTTTTAGCAGTGTGTGTTCTTGGGCATATGTTTACTATTTGTGTGACAATTGGGTGAAAACAATCCCAACAAATTGGTATCAGAGCCTTGTTAGGTTGTGGGTAAGGTCTTTAAATTATTTTTCCAATTTTTTTTGGTATTGATACATTTTTTCAATGTGCAGTTCACTAAAGTTATTTTGAATTGAGGTCCTTGGAGGCATGGGTGGTCTTGAATCCGGCTCTGAATTGGATTCAATTCTCCTAAACGGAAGTGGAACTTAAATACTGTTATACACAATATTTTTGGTGAGATTGTTCTTATTAACCCTAGTTCAGTAATTGATTTGCATGTTTAATATAGATATGTAAATCTGTTAATATACTATATTTTAGTTTATTCATAACATGAATAAATTTGGCTGACTGTAATAGGAGCACGTTTAGGTTTATTTTCAGTTTATTCAATCTGAGTGTTTGGTACGAACTGTTATAACTCTAAGATTGATTGTATTTATTGCTTCAGTCTGTGCACGAAATAAATTTCAAAATTTTTTCTACAACTTAAGTGATTTTCATCACTTATATCCATGAGTAATAACCACCCTTTTACAGAATCTATGATGGGTTCGAAGGTCGAATTATCACAATTCGATGGAAAGGGAGATTACTTGATTTGGAAGCAAAAAATGAGGGTCATATTGGTCCAACAAAGGGTTGCTAAAGCCCTTGATGATCCTACAATTTTTTCTGATGAATTGAAAGCTAAGCCTCATAAAATTTTAGATATGAATGAAATAGCATACAATTCTATTATGTTGCACCTATTTGATGATATAGTAAGACAAGTTGAAGATCATACCACCCCTAGACTTGTGGACTGCACTAGATGCTTTGTTTCTAACTAAGATGTTGGCAAATAAAATCTACCTCTTAGATTAAGTGTTTAGCTTTAAGATGGATGGTGGAAAGAATTTGGAAGCTAATTTGAGTTTTAGTATCCTAGTTAAGAGCCTTGCCCGTAATGAAAAGAAATTTGATGATGAAGACCTTGTCGTAATTCTCATTAATTCCTTACCTGATTGATTTAAGGATATAAAGAATACAATAAAATACTCAAGAGATGCTCTAACACAAATCATTGTCACTAATGCTTTGAGATCTCAGGAATTTGAGATCAAGAAATAATCTAAAACAAGTACAAGAAAGGAGAGCATGTTTGTGAAAGAGAATTTAGGTCACTTTAAGAGAGATTGCTTTGAATGGAAGAAAAACATAAGGAACACAATAATAATGAATTGAATAATTCAACAGTAGGTTCTAAATTAGATAGCCTACTTGTAATGACTGTGTCTAATAAAGAAGTTGATAAGGACTTGATCTTAGATTCGGGGTGTACATTCCGTAAGTGTCCTAATAGATCGTCGTTTAATAATTACAAAGAAGTTAAACCCAAGAAAATGTATATGGGTGATAATAACTGTCATAGTGTTCTTGGTATTGGTGACATACCATTACAATGCATGATGGTATTGTCAGACAATTAAAGGATGTAAGATATGTCCCAAATCTTAAAAGAAATCTCATCTCATTGGGAATTCTTGAAGATGAGGGACATTCTTTCAAGTGAGATGATAACACTCTGAAAGTGATGAAGGAATCTTTGGTAATTCTTAAGGGACCTAAAAGAAATGGATTGTACTATCTTTTGGGAGAGACTATTACTCATCAAGATGCAAAATCTTTTACCATAATTGAAAAGAAGTCTGAATTATGGCACAACAGAATAGGACATATAGGAAATAAGTGTTTGAAGTATCTAAGTAAACAAAAACTACATGAGAAAGATATGATTGAATCTCTTGAATTTTGTGAAACATGTGTGTTGGGAAAGTCACATATGGTGAGCTTTAAGATTGGATTACATACCACCTCTAGGCTCCTAGATTATCTCCCCTCAGATTTATGGGGACCGAAAAGTCACCCCACCTTTGGAGGCAATAAGTAATTTCTTTCGATAGTTGATGACTAATTCAAGAAAGGTATGGACTTATTCATTGAAAATAAATCTGAGACATTTCAAAAATTTAGAACTTGGTTGAAGATGGTAGAAAATCAACTTGATAAAAAGTTAAAAACTCTAAAGACAGATAATGGTTTGGAATTTTGTAATGCTGAGTTTGATAACTTCTGTAACAAAAGGAGATTATAAGACATAGGACCGTTAAACACATACCTCAATAGAACGAGATTGTTGAAAGAATGAATAGAACTCTAATGAATAAGGTTAGGTATATGCTGATCAGTTCTAGATTAGCTAAAGGTTTTTGGGCTGAGGCTGTGACTACAGCTGCTTATATTATAAATAGATCTTCATGCAGTTCTGTTGAGTTTAAGACTCCACAGAAACTTTGGACTAGGAAGCCCCCAAACTTTTATCACATTAGGGTGTTTCGATGTGCAGCATATGCACATGAAATTAAAGGAAAGTTAGACCCTAGAGCCACTAAATGTGTTATACTTGGGTACCCAGAAAGAGTAAAAGAGTACAGGTTGTGGGTGATAGGTGTGCAGGGCATTAAGATCATTAATAGCAAAAATGTGGTATTTAATGAGACCGAAATGCCATGTTCGAAAAATAAAATTGATAATTCTAAAGAGCAAACCAAAGAGAATACTTTACAGTTTGATGTGAAGTTACTCAAACTCAGTCATACTCAACCTTAAAACGATGAAGCTGATGTTGAACAATCTGATGAAAAGATTATTAATATAGATGGAGGTGAAGTAGATGTACCTCAAGCTGAGGTTGAAAATTGAAATTGAGAACACTAATTTCCCCACAAATGAAACTAGTATTCAAAATTATCAATTGATCAGAGATAGGGAAAGGAGACAAGTCAGACCAAATCCAAGATATGAAATAAATAATATGACTGACTTTGCTCTCATCTCTGGTGAATCTCTAGAACATTTAGAACCTTCATCGTATGAAGAAGTTATAAATAGTTCTGATTATGAGAAATGGAAAGAGGCTATGAAGGAGGAAATGAAATTCTTACTTGATAATAAAACATGGAAACTGGTAAAGAAACCTGAAACTCAGAGAATTGTTCAATGTAAAAGGATTTTCAAAGTCAATGAAGGAATTAATTCTACTGGTCATTTAAGGTATAAGGCGAGACTTGTGGCCAAGTGTTTTACTTAAAGAGAAGGTGTTGACAATAATGAAATCTTTTCTCCTGTAATCAAATATAAAATAATAAAATTGATTCTTGAACATACTACTTTTTCAATTCAGTTGGGAACTTGAACAATTAGATGTCAAGACTGCTTTCTTACACGGGGAATTAGAAAAGAAAAGAAAATATATTGACTATATCTCAAGAAACATACTTGAATAGAGTTATAACCAAATTTGGCATGAAAGAAGCTAAATCTGTAAATGTTCCTCTTTCAACCCACATGAACCTCTCTTCAGTCTTAAAGATATGAAGAACATTCCATATGTTAATGTCATAGGGCTTGCCATGTTCTCTATGGTTACTACTAGGCCGAATTTCGCGTATTCTATTAGTTTTTTAAGTAGGTTTATGTCTAATTCGGGGAAACCTCATTGGGCTGGGTTAAAGTGGTTATTGAGATATATAGCTGGAACACTTAGAGCAGGTTTGGTGTTTAAGAAGGGATCTGATCCATTAATATTGAAAGTATATGTAGACTCTGATTTCGCTGGAGATAAAGACCAAATAAAGTCTACAACCGAATATTTCTTTACACTCGGTAATAATTGTATCACTTGGAAGTCACAACTTCAACCTATTGTCACATTATCTAGTACAAAGGTTGAATATGTGGTAATAGCTGAATCTATAAAAGAATGTATCTGGTTAAAGAAAATTTTGGGAGAGTTGATTTTTTTACATGAGACATCTACAATATTCACTGAAAGTCAAAGTGCTTTATTATTATACAAAAATCCTATTTATCATGAAAGATCCAAGCATATTGAGGTGAAGTACCATTTTATACGTGAGAAAATTGCATGTGGTGAGATTATACTTGAAAAATTCATAATGATGTAAATCCATCTGATATGGGAACCAAAATTCTGCCTTTAAACAAGTTATGAATTTGCTTATCTTTAATGCATATTGATACTGGTTAATCTTTTGCAGGTACTTGGGCAATAATGTAGGTAAAAATACCCATCCTATGCATTGTAGCAACTAGAGAGAATGAGGGGTTTTTAGAACCAAGCTGAAGATTGTGGGTTGTGGTTCTTAAAACCTGTTTTCATAAGTAAAAGTGCATTTTTTGCTTATTCAGTCCACTTGGCATGATTTTACAAGCCCATTTGATGTCACTTGGATTTTTTTCGTTGGATTAAATCTAATGCCTTTTCTTCAGGTTTTCATTTTTCTCTCTGTTGAGGCAATTTCAAAGGGTTTATTCGAGAGTTTCCATTAAGATCGTGAGTTGTAATTAGATTGTTGGGTCAAGTTTGAGCCTTGATTGTTGTATGTTTATAGTGGCTATTTACAATGTTTTAGATCCGATAAATCTGCATTTCTTGATAGGCTGTGAAGTTCCTGATTTTGTATAGATTAGGTTGATTTAAGAGATCCGTTTACGGATCGATGATCAATTAGAAGTGGTTCTATTCTGAGTCTTGGTTGTACAAACTTGTATCATTCTCTCTTGAGGGTTCTTGCGTAGTGACGGGCTAGATTTACCTCTAAGCCCCCAGATTCGGCTTGGCCGAACTAGGTGAACAATCTCTTGTATCATTTACTTTTCAGCAGTGTGTGTTCTTGGGCGTATGTTTACTGTTTGTGTGACAATTGGGTGCAAACAATCCCAACAAGTGTAAAATTTGTGATTCATAGTATTTCAATAGAAAATGGGGACATCATTGAAAATTTAGATGAACTTATTTTGAGATAGTACAGTTGGTTAGCATATTTCAATGGAGAAAGAGGATGTTATTGGAAATTCAGACAAAATCTAACACTCGGTGGTTAATTATTTTTCAAACTTATACTTAGATAGTACAGTTGGTAGTCTTGGACTTATTTCCTCAGGTGGTATTAGAGGAAGACAATAATTTGCTAAACGCAAGTAATGTTGGAATTAATAGTTAATTTTTATAGTTGTGAATTGAAAAAGTCTTCAATTGGTGCGATAATCAGTCGCGATTTTTCAAATGCACAGGATGCATGTATAAAAGTCATAATGAATTGGGCGTTATTATTAAAAAAAAAAAAAAAGTCATGATCTACACCAAATCAATTCCATATTATTGGTTTTTAATTCTTTCCTTCTCCATATTATGTCAAAACAATTTTCAAATTATTTTCAAGTTTTGTGTTCGATATTTTGTATGCAATATCATCTGATCTAAAAGAGTATACTCGAGTTTTAGTTCATGTGAAAAAATTAATATTGTATTTTACTAAATTTCGAAGAAGTATTATATCTTGAAAGACATATCCATTTGATCCTGAACACCACTTGGGTAAAACTATCTTAAGAAAATTTTCATATATGTATAAGGGTAATTAGCACAAAACATCCCTACCTTTTCTTTTTTAGTATTTTCACCCTTATATTTACATTTATTTGCCAAAATTGTCCTTCCATCTACTTATCTACAATTGCTCCGTTAATTCAATATAAAAAGCCAAAGTACTTAGCACAAAACATTCCTACCTTTTAATATTATTGCGCAAAACGTCCCTACCTTTCAGTTTTTGCCATTTTTACCATTATTTCCACATTTCATTGTAAAAAAGGTCATGTCATCCACTTACCATCAGTTGCTCTATAAATTCAATACAAAAAGTCAATTTTCTTTTCAAACACCAAGTGTAGAATAGTCTTCGCCCATTTAACCCCTTCTTCACACCTTCAAAATAGTTATACCATAAGTACGAGTAACGTGAATATGAAAATAATTTATGAAATTATCACATTAAATAAAGAAAAAATGGCATAAAGAACATTGTATTTCACAACAATGGCTACTGTAATGGTGGATTACTACAAAAATTGGGAGGGAGGGGACGGGTATACTAGAAAATTCATAAGTTTGCCATTTTTTCTTATATTTAATGTAATAATTTTATAAATTATTTTTAAATCCAGGTCTGTTACTTGTGGAATAACTATTTTGAAGGTGGGAAAATTTGGTTAAATGGGTTGAGACTATTTTACTTTTTGGTGTTTTAAAAGAAAATTAGCCTTTTGTATTGAATTAACAGGGCAATTGATGGTAAGTAGATGGAATGACTTTTTGGCAATAAAATGTGAAAATAAGGGTAAAAAAGGCCAAAAAAATGAAAGATATGGACGTTTTTTGCTAATTACTCTAGTTTTTTGTATTGAATTAACAGAGCAAATGATGGTAAGTGGATTAAATGACATTTTTGGCAATAAAAGGTGGAAATAAGGATGAAAATGCCAAAAAAATTAAAGGTAGAAACGTTTTGTACTAATTATCCTATATATATTGATAAAGCTCTCTTAATCCAAGAATTGGCGTACTCCGTGCATAAAAGGTGTTAAGGCATGAATCTTATATATGTTCAAACTAGACATTCAAAAAATAGTATTATGGAAAATTATTGGTTTTCATCATTATTAGATGGTGAAACCACTCCACCAAAAATTCCGTCTACCTCTACCGTACTCCAGCTCAGTAGTTTCCATCACTTGTCTAGGGTAGAGCCCTTGTATTTCACGATGGACTTAAAAAGCCACCTACAGACACTTTATGCCCAATCATTACGGATAACTCTTGCATCCTCTATCTTACCAAAGCTAGATTTTCCTAATCTTTACAAGCCCGACTTCAGAAAAACCCAATTTTACCCACTTTATTCGTGAGCACGGTAAAATATGTTAGGTTTTTGGTGTTGGCAATTCTATGGACAAAAGGACTAATTTGTAATGTGTTGTAAAATTCAAGGACCTAGGGTTCAATTTGTATAAATTAGGTTGTGAGTTATAGGGTTCAAGCATGAAAAGATGAGTATTCAGTGCCGTACTTTCACTAGCCTATTACCTAGACACTACTCGAGGACAAAAACAGAATTTCCATCGCTCATCTGTCGCCCGACTCTTGCTCGAGCGAGAGGCCATCGCTCACCTATCGTCGAGGTTTACTCGAGTGACCGGCTCATATGGAAAATCCTAATTTATTTTTTTAAACAGATTTTTTCGGCCCATTCAATTTAATTACTCTCTCCTGTAAATATCCAAGCCTTTGGATGAAATTTGAAGGTGGTTTTTATTATTTTCATTGCCTCTCCTTATTCTCTAAAGGTCCAAGAACATATTGTTTCATTGTGATTCATCATTTCTTCTTGAGATCATATAACCACCTGCTTGGGAAAACTATCAAACCCATTAAACCGGAACACTACCTACTTTCTATTGGTCACAGGAAGGTATTTTCTCAATTGGACTTTAGAAGTTTCTGGAGGTTGGACTACAAGCGTAGGAAGAGACGAGGCTTGGAGCAGGTTCTTGGAATTCCGCTGGGAAGAGACAACTATAGAAGATCTTGGAGCGGATATTGGAGCAGGTCTTGGAGCAGACCTTGGAGTTAGCAAAAAATAGATCGGGAAGTCTAGTGGAGTTGGCTAGATAGCATGTACAGTCTATAGTGGAGGTAACTGGGTTGGTCCCCAGAGTTTTTGCCAATTGGGGTTTTTTCCGTTATCATTTTGGTGTTAGTTATTTATTGTTTTCTTTATTATTGCAGTATTCAAACTTAGGGAAATTCATTTGTTTGATTAACTATCTAGAAATAATTAAAAGTGACTTGTTGTTTTTGATTGAATAATTCCGTACGTAGGATCAAAACTAAAAATGGATAATTAATAACCATTCGATAACTTAGTAGCCCGTTAATTCGATAATCCGTAACTTTTAAGTGGTATCCAGAGCGACGCTCAATTTTTCAATTGGTATCAGAGCCTAAACTCGATCCTTGACCTAATATTATCTAGATGAGTAGTTCATTATCTGTTCTACCTTATTTTGATGATAGTAATTATGCCTATTGGAAGGTTAGGATGAAAGCATTTTTGAAATCTATGGATGAGCGTATATGGCTGAGTGTTATGAATGGTTGGGTTGCACCTAGTTCTACGTTTAATAATGAAGTAATCCCCACTCCCATAGTGAATTAGAGGGCGATCTTAGATGAATGTAACTAAAATAGTAAAGTTTTACATGCCTTATTTATGGCGGTATCCCCGGAATAGTTTAGGAGAGGCCTATATGTGAGGTAGCCAAAGAGGTTTGGATATTCTAGAGACTACACATGAGGGAACTCAGGCTGTTACGAACTCGAAATTGTAAATGTTGACCACTAGGTTTGAAGAGATTAAGATAAAAGAGAATGAAACTTTTCATGATTTTTATGCGAGATTAAACGACATAGTGAATTCTAATTTTAACCTAGGTGAGAGAATCCGAAACTTAAAATTGTAAGAAAAAATCTTAGATCCTTACTTGAAAAGTTTAGGCCTAAAGTAACTGCTATAGAGGAGAGCAATGACTTAGATTTGATTGTAAGAAAAATTCTTAGATCCTTACCTGAAAGGTTTAGACCTAAAGTCACAGCTATAGAGGAGAGCGAGGACTTAGATTCAATTAAGATTGAAGATTTGGTTGGATCTCTCCAAACTTATGAGCTGACATTAGCTAAACCCACAAACGATGAGGAATAGTCATAGAGAGTTCTCGAATTCAGATTTTCCTAGTGATGGGAAGTTAGCATACTTGGCTAAAAAAATCCAAAAAATGTTTAAAAATAAATAAAAACCTCAAGAGAAGCATAGAAGTGGTCCAAGTGAGTCTAGGAAGAGTTTTAAATCTGTAAGATGCCATTGTTTTCAAGGTTTTGGCCACGTGTCGGAGTGAGTGTCCTAGCAGTATGAGAAATTCGAATAAGGTTATGAATACTACTCTCACTAATGACGATTCTAACTTGGACAATCAGAGTGAGAAATCCACTCGTGAGGAAAGTGAAAAATATATTACCTTTACTGCTAGAAGGGGAGTTAGAATGTTGAGAATGTAAGAAGTGGTGAGAATTCAGAAGAAAATTCTAATAGTGAGGACAATTCTGATAGTGAGAAAGATATTTATGAGGCTTATGATAGAATCTATGAAGAGAGAATTAAGATTCTAATCAAAAATAAAGTCTCAAGTACGAGNGAGTCTAACTCGGACAATCAGAGTGAGAAATCAACTCGTGAAGAAAGTGGAAAATATATTGTCTTTACTACGAGAATTAAGAATTGATCTGATAAGGGAAGTGAGAATGCTGATAACGTAAGTAGTGGTGAGAATTCAGTAGAAGATTCTGATAGTGATGAATATATTCATGAGATTTATGATAGAATCTATGATGAAAATATTAAATTTAGTACAAAAAATATAGTCTCAAGTACGAGAGTTACGGAACTTAAGTCGAAAAATGAGAAACTCATAGCGTACATTCAAGAATCTATCTCAACCTTGAGTGAGTTGAAATCCATGATTAAATCTTTAGTTACTGAATCTCACTAGTAAGCTTGAGAAGACCTCTAGGAAAGCTAATGAGCTGACAGTTGTAAAGGAAACCTTAGAAATCCAAGTTAAAAATCTTCTTACCGGTCTAGAGAATTTCAAGCCTCAACTTCTTCCCTTTTCTAGTGGTTCTAAGAAGCTAAATAACATTCTGAGAATGGGCAAACCTGCTAGTAATAAGGGAGGTCCAGAATACAACAAAGATAATCATAATATTGCTAGTATGTCCAAGACCACATTTGTCCCTAGTACTAACCAGTTTAAACATGTGCATAACCCTGAACCTAGGAATAAGTGATATGTAGGATAGAGGCCTACTAGATAGCGCAGAACCCGCCAACCTAGGAATAAACGTCAGGGATCATATACATTTGGTTCTAGGTTTATCCCTACATGTTTTCATTACGATGAGTTAGGATACGTAAGGTTTGGATGTCGCAATTTTCTGAACAGAAATAGAAACCGAAACTTAAATAGAAATAAGAATCAGGAGTTTGTTGGTCAGATTGACTTTCTTACTAATTAGGTGAGTAAACTGTCTAAGTTAATGACACAGATGACTAGGAATATTCATGTCACTGGGCGAGTTTGGGTGAAGAAAAGTGATCTGAAAATTTTTGAAATAAATCATGATACTCTTAGAGGTAAGAGCATTTGCATACTTAATTGATTATGTATTTTTGGTACATGCACATGTTTTATCATTGTGTGACATTAATTTATGCATGTATCATATTTGTTTATTTGTTTTTTAGGTTGAAAACTCATGTATATATTTTTTTTTATTTTTTTTATTTTTTTTTTTGTGCATGGTGCATTTATGTTTTAAAATAAAAACAAAAAAATTGGAAAATTGAAAACAAAATGCGGGAAATTACTTTTACAGTATAATATGTAATATACTTGAATTTGTTTGTCGTGATCAAGCATGTGCTTAATAGATGAACTGTAACATAGTTTTCATAGGTTATTATGGAGTACTTAGTATATGTGTCTTCATATACCATCTGCACTGCACACACAATGATATTTTTAGTGGGACTCAATCGCATTGTGTGAGATTTGGGATGACAATCACATGCTAGTAAGATGACTTTGAACTTGAATTGACCTTATTTGTTATACCTAATCTCAAGGTTATCCCCTGTAATAAAATTTTCAATATCTTATGTTCTTCTTCAAAGCCTATTTGACTCGAGCAATTAAGCTTGTAGGGTGTCACATAACCTACTGCATGTGGTAATTGACTTGGGTTAACTGGCCTAAAGCTCGCTACATTGGTCATTTTAGTCGCTTAATGGAAAAGAGCATGCACTTAAGATGTGAAACATACTAATGAGGTTAAAATATTGAAAGATGTGAAAATAAAATAAGCTCAAAGTCAGGAAGAAAAAATAAAATATCAATACAGAATGAGCTTTTATTTAAAGGTCCTAATTCACTTTAAATTGTTTGACATTCATAAGTACAGGGATACACTTATTGACAGTGATATTTAGCAAGTTATTTTTCACAAAATTAAGGTTTATGGTCCTACTTACAAAAGATTAGTAACACTTTACACACATGGGTCACTTATACTATTTATTCCATGTTAACTTGAACTCAGTATGTGTTGTAAAAGTCAAGGACCTATTGTTCAATTTGTATAAATTAGGTTATGAGTTTTAGAGTTCGAGCATAAAAAGAGGAAAATCACGACGCCGCATGTTCGCTAGCCTATCACTGGAAACTGCTCAAGCGACAAAAACATAATCCTCATCGCTCCCTTGTCTCCAGACTCTCACTCGAGTGAGAGGTCATCGCTCGCCTCTCACTCGAGGCATATTCTTTCATTGTGAGTCATCATTTATTCTTGAGGTCATATAACCACCTATTTGGGAAAAGCATCAAACCCATTAAACCAAAACACGACCTACTTCCTATTGATCATAGGAAGGTACTTTCTGAGTTGGACTTCAAAAGTTTATGGAAGTTGAGAGAGGTTTGACTACAAGCGCAGGAAGAGCAGAAGGCTTTGGAGCAGGTTCTTGGAATTCCGCTGGGAAGAGACAATAGTAGAATATCTTGGAGTGACCTTGGAGTTAGCATAAAATAGACCGAGAAGTCTTGTGGAGTTGGCTAGATAGCATCTGACTGTAACTCACTCTGTATTGTCTATAGTGGAGGTAATTGGCTTAGTCCCGAAATTGTTACCCAGTTAGGGTTTCTCCATCATCGTTTTGTTGTTCGTTATTTGTTACTTTCTTTATTACTGCGATATTCAAACTTAGGAAAATTGACTTGTATGATTAAAGTTTTTACCCAGTTGTAGTTTCTTCGTCATCATTCTGGCTACTTTGCTTTCCATGGAGACATTTATGTTTGATTTAAATAACCATTGTGGATTAAATGTTTTTTGTAGTGGAAGTAATATTTATATAGTTATTGCTATCAAAACGTCTTCTTGCCCTATGACATGGAGGTAATGCCCTCAAGTACTCCTTCGATATAAACTTTTCAATCAATAAAGTAGTGTTCGGAAAGCTAATAACCGGCAAGGAGTCAAGCTCTAGTCCTAAAAATCACACCTAGTCTTCGGTGGTATTTCACCTAAAAGAAAAAAGAAAATATTAAAAGAACAAGAAGAAACATTTATACACCGAAATTGTGGTCTAAAACCAGATCAAACCACTAGGTTTAGGTTCAAAAAAATCTCAAACTGCTAAAACTTGTTTGGTTTAGACTTGGGGCTTTCTCAAACTGTTTTAAGGTTTGCTATGAAAATATATCAAAAACCGTCAACAGTTAACCGCTTATACCTCTAGATCAAGCCATAGTTAGCCTCCAATTTTACAGAACACCAAATTGTATCTGGGAAACAATACACACATCTGTAAGATAAATAAACATTTACAGGTATAAGAGGGTGAACAATTTATTAAGATTTAAGGTTTCATTAGTCCTTATATGTTTAGACATATTGATCCCTCCTTCTAATTTTTTAGGCCTGCGGTTCAATATTAAAACTTGGGATTTTATCTTAAAAGCTCATAGTGATTAAAAGGGGTAGCTCAAACTCTTTTATAATTTTTATCTAAAGTTCATTGAACAAAAAGTTAATATCTCAACTTAATCTTTCGTAATGACATCAATGAAGTATAATATTCCGCTATTGGATCAAAATACAAGATTCTCTTTGTGGCAGATGAAGATGCGAACAGTACTTGCTTAGATATATTTGGATGACGCATTGTTAAGATTTGATAAGATGCCCACAACTGAGAGATCAAAAGGCCTTGTCTCAACTATATCTCCATCTTTCAAATAATATTCTTCAAGACAGTTTGAAGAGAAGTTAGCTACTGTATTATGGTTAAAACTGGAGCAATTATGAATGATGAAGAGTCTTACTAAAAAATTACATCTAAAGCAATATCTATATTCTCATCGTATACATCTCTTCAAGATCACCTAGCCACTTTTAAGGAAATCGTCGCTGATTTGGAGACCTTAGAAGTCAAATATAGTAAAGAAAATTTGGGATTGATTTTATTTTGTTCATTGCCCGCTTCATATATGTCTTTTAGAGACATGATTTTATATAACCATGATACTCTAACTATCGAAGAAGTTTATAATGTTCTATATTTAAAGGAGAAAATGAAGCATATTGTTGAATCTAAGGGTCATGTAAATGGCCTCATTGTTGGTGGTGGTTGTTTAAGAAGCAAGTCAAAATCTAATTTCAAATTTTATAATTGTTGCAAGAAAAATGGGCACTTGATAAATGATTGTTATAAGTTGTACAATAAATCAAAATTGATTGCAAATCAACAATCAAAAACTTCGGGGAAAGCAAGTATTGCAGAAAATTCTGAAGGTGATTGAGAGATTTTACTTATGTTTGACTGCCACTCCAAACCTGACGAAGCTTGGATTTTTTATGCAACTTGCATTTTTCATATGACTCCTAGTCGGCATTTGTTTTCAACATATGAAGAAGTTTCAAAAGGTGTTGTTATGACTTGTAATAATTCACCTTGTCAGATTGCTGTTATTGGTCGGGGTCGGAATAAAGATATTTCATAAGACAATTAAAACACTTGATGTAGTGAAACATATTCCAGATCTAAATAGAAATCTTATGTCCTTGGTACTCTTGATTCAAAAGGGTACATGTATATTGTTAAAGGTAGAGTTCCGAAGATTAGTAAAGCAGCCCGCATTATAATATAGGGACATAGAAAATCCCATATATATATGATTAAGGAATACGCCTTAGTTGAATTTTGAATTGGGTTTTAATTTGGGGTTTTGCTTAAGGAATATGCCTTAGTTGAATTTAGAAGTTATGGATAAACTTGCCTAGCCACCATCATCGTCGTTATCATTGTATTCAGTAGCTAGCAATAGACTAATTTTTGCCATAAGATTCCACATAGGTACAATTTTACTAATTTTGTTGATGATTTGTATGCAGTTAAGGATGTTGATTCAAGCCAAGATCATTTGTTTGATGCATTCAGTTATGGTGATTCTATTTCAAGACTTGTTTCTCCCATGTTTGGTGATGTACAAATCCAGTGCTTGAAAGTTTGTTCATTACAGTTTGAAATTTGTTCATTACAGTGGAATTCGTGTCTAAGTGGAAATTGTTAAAATTTGAGTGTAGCCTGAATTCTTTGTTGAGGGTAACTGGGAGTTCTAATTAAAGTACACATTAAGAATAATCCTATTTGGAATGCTGTTGTTGAATCTTATTCAAGTTTACTTGACGAATTTTAATTGAAATTCTACTTGAAAGCCTAATTGGGAGAAGGAATTTGTATTGGATTGGAAGAGAACATGAGGATGAAGAAAATCAAGTTTCTGGAGTAAAGGATCCGAAAATGGGCGCCGAGGAGCCATGGCGCCACGATATTTTTGGCTTGGGGCTCTACGGCATCACCCGGGAGGCACGGCTATTTTTTGTCCTACACGATTTTTTCTCCTCCACTTCATTTTGGACTTCGTTTCTTGCATTCTACTTTAATTACAACTTTACTATGAGGGTTTGGGCGTCCTCTATTTATTCCCTATATATAGTTGTCTCTTTATTATGATTTAGTAAGAAGTCAAACAAATCGTATATAATACAAAATATTTGTATTCTTTCTTCATATTACAATAAAATCTCAATTCTCTGCAAATTATTTTGTTCTTATATTCTTGTGACCAATTATTTTATATTGTAGTTATAATTTCTTATTTTTTCCAACAAGTTGGTATTGAATTAATTCCGATATCATCTCCACTTTACACGACCTCCCTATATTTTTGCCTATCATACCACAATGTATAATCCCATACATAATTTTATGTTGTGTTCCATTATAATATTCATCATGTTCACTATTAGTTGCATTTTATCAGTCCACTGAATTAGATTAAACATTATAAGGAATGTGAATGGATGAGTCTCTTATCAAATTAAGAAAATAATTTCATTATGCTCCAAATAGAATACATCCATAACGTAATTTTTAAACTATTTATATTGAATTTTTCTTTTTTTTTTCCTTTTTTTTTTCCTTTTTTTTTTTGCGAGAAATTACCAAATTATTGATTAAAACTAATTGTGCTAATTCACTTAAAATTTAAGATTTTTTTTCTAAGGAGAAGTGAAAATGTTTGTCACGCTAATTTCTGGAAAATGGCTTTTTAAGATAAAAGTACATTTTTATTCATATGTCTAACACCTTTATGCTTAGTTTATACACCGCCATAGTATGGATCACCGGAATGTGCACACATGGTCATTTTCTGAGACATAGCTCAATCTTGTCCTTGCTCCTTCGACGATCATTGAGTTGCAATAAGACGACATCTGCAAGTTCCTAATAGTCCTTTATATTGGACATAATCCCATATCATGAATTAATTACTCATTCTAAGGCTCAGTACTGAGTCATTGTCCTTACTAATTCTTTAGTACTCGGTCATGGTGGCTTACTTTAAAAAAAAAAAGTTGCTTTATTTTTGGTCTTCGCTTATTATAGAATTAAATGTTTGAATCCTTAGTCAGCCCATAATCTTGTGCGATAATGTTAGCGCTACTTATCTCTCTAGTAATTTGTGTTTGACTCACTTATAAAGTGCATCGTCGTTTACTTGGATTAATTTTGTTTTATGAGAACGTTCAACATAGTTCCCATCATCTCATGTGTCAACCTTAAATATGTGTTAGCTGATTGTTATTAATTTATTATACAATAACAGGAAACTAAATCCATTAGGATTTCAATGCTATATATGTGAATGTTTATCAATTGGCTCGATAACAAAATATGTGTTTATGTTAACACCAGAACATAAGCACATCAAAAATACATTCTTTGCATCCTAGAGAAAACAAATGTTGCCATCGTGAAATGGAATATATATTCAACTCAAATCTTTGACAATTGACCTAGGAGATCACAGGATCTAAAGCATATATACAGTTGGATTCTAGTCCCTACATGAATAAGATGCATATCTGGCATCAGATTTTGGTATTTTGTGTGCAACACGAGTAATAATTGAATCATCAAGAAACTTTTTGTCCCAAACATATTTATGTGTAAACAATATTTTTGATGTTTCAAATCAGTGGTCCAAAACTAACAGTCAAGTCTCTCTCTCTCTCTCTCTCTCTCTCTCTCTCTCTTATAGACACTATTGACTGGACTTGACTTGAAGAAACTTCATGAAAACAACTAAGCACAACTTGGCACATGTGTAACAGTCATAGTTAGGTTTCTATCAGACAAAATTTTGGAACAAATTTGATGTTTCCACAATTCTACTTGTCAGAAGGTACCAAGAAAATCTTTTATATTATAAATTAAAAGAAACACAACTGGCCCATAAAGAGTGATTTCCCTTTCTCTTTTTCAACAGCTTTCCTTTGGAACCCACAATTCCAAGAATCACTGATGTAAATATTACACAACTCTTTCTGTGACAGCTTTCAGATTAAATTCGAAGTCCTTCACAAGATTTGATTTAGCTTTTGTATAAGATCCAAGAAAGGTAACTAGATAGTGTATTTATCAAATTTGATCAATTGTTATCTTAATTTTGTTCTAGTTTGGTAACTAGTGATGTTGTTGGATAATTGGTTTTAATTAGTTGGTTTGATCAACTTTTGACCAATTATTTTAGAGGGTCCTATTAGTTGGATAAAAGATTTCTTTAAACGATTGTATTCTACTCCATGACTAGATTAATATAATGTATTTATCTCTCAAAAACAATTTAAGGTAAAAGAGAAGGTCAAAAGATGATCACTTGAAGTTGAAATAAATTGGGAATAAAAATTGGTGGGAAATTGAGAAATGACAATCCCACATAGGGAAACTAGAAGAATAGAATCCACTTTAAATTACTCAAGTTTGAGACTTGAGTTTGGGTCTCAAGGGGTACCAATAGTCGTTGAAGAGAAGATGACCTACATGCTAGTAGGTTAAGCTAAAGTCCACACGCGTCGTTGCCGTCTGACCAGCACGGTACGTCTACTTGTCATGGGCTTGGGCTTGGGCTTGGCCAAGTTGGTATATATTTTTTGATAAAATAATATTTAAATTATATTATTTTATTATTATTTAAAATAATATATTTATTTCCCAGAAATTTCTGTTCGTGACACGTGGCAACTAGCGGGTGACAGTTGAATTTCCTGTCCATAGGGTTATGTCTGTTTCAGACACAACTTTTCGACTATTGTATCTTTTGGACACAACTTTTCAACTCTGTATATAAGTCCCCATACCTCGGATTTTATTTTTTCCAAATCAATTTCGATTTTTTCTCTTGCAAATTATATTCCTTCCTTCCGCATTATTCCATATTCTTCATTTCGATCTCAAATATTATTTTCGTGCATTTTACTCCTGTTTTAGAGAGATCAAAAACATTAATAGGTTCAACGGGTCTTGTAATTTGGAAGTGCCACTATTATAAAACGAGTTCGTTGTATCTTGGGATACGAGTGCTAGAAGACCGTCAGCACCAGTGTGTGGCACTATCGTCTTAAAGAGAAATAATCGAACTCTTGCCTTAACCATAATAGTTTTATTCCGTTCATTTTTTAAAGTTGGTAATCTGCCCAGCTGTTTATTCACCGCAAAATATTATTTTAAATTATTCCACGGTAAAATCATTATTTGTCAACAATCTTAAAACGATAATGACAAGTAATACTACATCTACTGTAACCCCTAACAATACTCACAGAGAGAAATCGGAACAATCCACTAGAGTGGATTTTAAGATATGGCAACAGAAAATGCTATTTTATCTCATAACTCTGAATTTTGCACAAATTTTGAGTGAAGATACTCCAACTGTTGAGAAAGAGGAAATAAATCCTAAAAAACGAGCAGCATTCAATGCATGAAGTTATAGTGACTTCTTGTACAGGAACTACATCCTCAATTGCCTTAAAAACACACTATGAAGCGTATACAGTTAGGTTAAGACGGCTAAATTATTGTAGGAATCTTTGGAAAAGAAGTACAAAATGGAAGATGTCGGATCGAAGAAATTCGTTGTAGGCAAATTCTCGAACTTCAAAATGTTAGATTCTAAAATAATTATGGATCAAGTCCAAGAGCTACAAATCATCTTGAATGAGATGCATGCAGAAGGTATGAAGCTCTGTGTGTCATTTCAGGTCGCTGTAATTATCGAAAAATTACCGCTAATGTGGAAATATTTCAAGAACTATCTGAAATATACGTAAGGAATTGGGATTTGAAGATTTGATTGTAATATTAAGAATTAAGGAAGATAATCGAAATTCTGAGAAAGCTGCAAATGGAGGCTAAGCCGAATACTAGTAAGAAAAAGGAAGCAATCAAGTAATGGCAAGCAAAAAAGTGAGGCCAATAAATTCAAAAGAGATTGCTATAACTGCGGTAAGCCTGTCACATCACAAATGACTGCTGACAAAAAAACCAAAACAAAAAGGACCAAGTACACTTGATCGAAAAGGACAAATTGTCTAATGGTGTGTCTGAACTAATGCTCCCAACTGTTGTATTTGAAGCTAACATGGTGGACAATCCAAGAGAATGGTTCGTAGACACGATGCTACTCGTCACGTTTGTGCTGATAAGATGTTTTCATCTTACACTCCTATTAATAGACAACAATTATTTATGGACAACTTGGTAATATCAAAAGTTGTTGGTTTAGGTAAAGTAGTGTTGAAGATGATGTCGAAAAAAGAAGTAACACTAATCGATGTGCTGCATGTTCCCGATATTTACAAAAACTTGGTATTTGGAGTTTTGTTAAGTAAAAATGTGTTTAGGCTAGTATTTGAATCTGAAAAGTTTGTACTCGCCAAAAATGACATATTTGTGGGTAAGGGATACTTAGCTAATAGGTTAATCAAAATAAATGTAATGCTTGTACTTTGTAATTCTGATCAAAATCATTACTGTAAACATGTGTAGATGTTAAATTAGCCAAAACACCGTTTCATTCAATTGAAAGGTACTCGAATCCTCTAAAACTAATGCATAGTAATATTTGTGATTTAAAATTTGTACAAACTAGAGGAGGTAAAAAGTATTTTACTACTTTTGTAGATGATTGCACATGGTATTGTTATGTCTATTTGCTAAGGAGCAAAGACGATATCTTATAAGCATTTAAGCAGTACAAGAATGAGGTTAAGAATCAAATTACCAAAACTAATAAAAGTTGTTCGTAGCGATAGAAGTGGATAATATGGAGCACCAGACTCTGAGATTATTCATCAAACTACAACTCTTTATTTACCTCATTCAAACGGAATTGTAGAATACAAAAATTGTTGGGGGAAAGAAATGATGAAGCTATGTTGATAAGTTCTAGTTTACCTCAGAATTTGTGGGGGGAAACAATTCTCTCAACTAACCGCATTCTAATGAAATTACCACACAAAAGTAGGAACGAAACTCCTTATGGGTTATGGAAAGGTCACAAATCTTCATACAAATACCTAAAAGTGTGGGGGTGTTTGGCTAAGGTAGAAGTACCAAAGCTCAAACAAGTTAAAAAAAGGCCTAAAACCACCAATTGAATCGGTTCCTCTTACATAAGTGTGACATTCCGGATGTACCTGAAAATGCTATCATTGAATTCAGAAATGCTGTATTTTTTAAGGATATTTTTCTTTGTAAAGATAGGAAAGAGATAACCTCGCAATTGGTAATCATCAAAGTGATGAAGAACCAAGACGTAGCAAAAAGATCAAAACATACACATCTTTTTGTTCAAAAATTTTAACTTATTTATTAGAAAATGAACCTAAGAGGCTAGAAGCTCCATTCCGGAAAGAGGCTATCAATAGTGAAATTGATTATATTACGTAGAATCATACTTGGGAGTTGGTAAATCTCATACGTGATAACAAACCGCTAGGTTGTAAATGCATTTTCAAAAGAAAATTAAAGATTGATCGATTAGTATATGAATATAAGGCCAAATTGGTAGCTGAAAGTGATATGACCCAGGGCAGAATATTTCCAAATTTTGGTAGTTTCCTAGTTTACTTACAATTCTATATTTTTAGTATCTTTTACAATATTTGAGCATTATTTTCGTGCAAATTAGGGTTAGGAGAGTTTTTTATAAATAGTTTCATTATTTTTTATTGTAAAGAACAACTTACATTATCATTATTGAGAATTAATCGTGAGGCTTTTAGCTTTCAAATCCCATGTTTTTTATTGAGCAACTACGAACTTATCAAGAATCAATTTCTTGTGGCGTTCAAACATCCGGGTTAGATTCATAAGTCATGTAATCAAGAGGTCAAGGTATTGTGGCGATTGTGTTGGTTACTTGGTTCATTAATTTTAGGTCGAGTCCAAAACCTCGATTTATTGGCTTTCTTGGGTTGATTCTAATATCGTTATGGGTTGGTAGCTACTATTGCTACATAGTTCTCATCAGTAGGTATCAGAGTTTGGGTTCTAAAAATCAAAGTTATATCCAATTTTCTTTTATTTGAGTCCTTCTTTTTGTTGTTCTTCGTGTTCTTCGTCGTTCTTGAGTTTTTAATCTATAAAAACTCCCAAAAAAATTCAAATGATATTTGGTTGCTCGTTCCAAATCAGTTTTCATTTTCTTTGCTGTCTCGTTGTTGAATTTTCAAGCAAAAAATACTGAAAAAAATCCAAAAATAAATTATTATTATTTTCGAAAATTTCCAACAGTTGTCAAAAATCATCGAGTCAAAAAAAAGTGTCAATTTCAAATTCAAGAACCATTTTCTTGAATTAAAAATAAATTCACTTCTACTGTGTCCAGTACTTTTGTTATTTTGTCTCATAGATCTCTTTAATTACACTTTCGTTCATAACCCAATTTGAATTCCTCAAGAATAAGATTTGGTTGAGTTCGATATTGTCTCTGAAGCACTTGGGGGAAAGCATTGAGTGGAAAAAGACAGAGTGGTGAGACTAATAGAGGGAAAAATTCGAATTGAGTGATACACGAGCGAAATACTTGAGGCATATAAATATCTTAGAGTTATGATGTTTGACAGAGACGGTTCTACATCAAGCAGGAACCATAATCAAGCTAGCATGATGGATGAGATGGTTCAGTGGTTTGAGAGGTTGTTTGGTGACATGAGAGACATGATGGATCGCTAGGACGCATTACTTACTGACTTACGTAGGGATCGCTCTAGGGAAATTCCTAATGCAAGGAGGCAAAGTAGGCAGGGACGTAGGATGAATTTTGATGATGAACTTGAAACGAAAATTGGAATGGATGAGGATGCATTAGCGAATGTTGAATTGGGAAGAATACGGGGTAGAAGAGCTAGGTATGAAAGAAGAGGTCAGGATTGTAATGGAGATGGGGTAGAAGGAAACATGGGCAACATCAAGATGATGATTCCAATATTCAAGGGAATGAGTGATCTAGAATCATTTTTGGAGTGGGAAAAGAAGATTGAATTGATCTTCGATTGCCACAATTACTCGAAAGAAAATAGGGTAAAAATTGCAGTCCTTGAATTTACCGACTATGCTATTACTTGGTGGGATCAAATAGTAACTTCAAGGATGCAGAATCGAGAGTGGCCTGTTAATACTTGGGGAGAATTGAAAACCATCACGAGGAAGAGGTTTGTGCTTAGTCATTACTATATGGAGCTTCATCAAAGGTTGCAAGGTCTCTACAAAGGATCTCGAAGCGTAGAGGACTATCACAAGGAGATGGAGATATTGATGATTAGGACAAATATAGAAGAAGACGTGGAAGCCACCATGGCTTAATTTTTGAATGGTTTGAATAGGAAAATAACGAATATAGTGGAATTACAACATTATGTGGAGATGGAGGACCTACTACATGTGGCTATGAAGGTGGAGAAACAATTGAAGAAGAAGGGGACAACTAAGTATTCATCGTGTTCTTCGGGTTTTAATCCTTCATGGAAATCGAGGTGGGATAACAAGGGTGATGGAGCTGTTTCAAAAGGGAGGGCTGAATTTCCAAAGGGGAAAGAGGAGAATGCTAACAAAGTCATAACTAAGGCGGAATCCCAACCATCAAGGAATCGAGACATCAAATGCTTTAGGTGTTTAGCGTCAGGGAACATCGCTTTTTAATGTCCAAACAAAAGAGCGATGATTTTGCTGGATAATGGAGAGGTACTGAGTGAAAGTGAGAGTGATTATGAAGGCATGCTAGAATTGGAAGAAATTAGCAATGAAGCAAAGATAGAGTATGTCGTGGGTGAGTTATTGGTCACGAGGTGAGCTCTTAATGCTCAAATCAAGGCGGATGACTTGTAGCAGCAAAGGAATAATATATTCCACACAAGGTACCAGGTCAACAATACAGTTTGTAGTGTTATTATTGATGGGGGTAGTTGCACTAATGTAGCTAGCACTACACTTGTAGAGAAGTTAGGGCTTACCTTGTTAAGATACCCCAAACCATATAGATTACAATGGTTGAATGATAGTGGTGATATTAAGGTGAATCAGAGGGTCTTGATTAATCTTTCTATTGGGCGGTACCGAGATGAGGTTATGTGTGATGTAGTTCCTATGCATGCTGGACATATATTGTTGGGAAAACCATAGCAATATGATAGGAAGGTGATGCATGATGGGTATAAAATTAGGTACAGCTTTATAAATGATGGGAAATCAATTATTCTTGCACCATTGACACCACAACAAGTGTTTGATGGTCAAATTAAGTTAAAAGGAGAGGAAGAGACGAGAGTAAGAGAGAAAATTGTGAGGTGGCTAATAGAAAGGAAAAAAGAGTGGAGCCACAAGGGAGAAAGAAAAAGGTGAATGAGAGAAAAGAAAAGGAGAGGAACGAAAAAACAAAAGAAAAGTTCTTTACAAAGGGCAGTGAGTTGAAAAGAGCTATAGTCAATAGGTAACAAATGATACTTTTGGTATACAAAGAATCACTCATCAACTGTAAGGAGCCTAACATATCACTTCCTAGTTTGGCTACTTCTTTGTTGCAGGAATTTCAACATGTATTCCCCGGAGGACATGCCTAGTGGGTTACTACCCATTCGAGGCATCGAACATCATATTGATTTTGTACCTAGAGCTGTCATTCCAAACCGACCAGCGTACCGTAGTAATGTCGAACAGACTAAGGAGCTATAAAGGCAGGTAGAAGAGTTGTTAAGGAAGGGGCATGTGCAAGAAAGTATGAGTCCATGTGCCGTGCCAGTACTACTTGTACCAAAGAAAGATGGAACCTGGAGGATGTGCATGGATTGCAGGGCCATCAACAACATTATGGTAAAGTATTGTCATCATATCCTTAGATTAGATGATATGTTAGATAAATTACACTGTGCATGCATATTTAGTAAAATTGATCTTAAAAGTGCCATCAAATTATGATGCGAGAAGGGGATGAGTGGAACACTGCTTTCAAAACTAAATATGGGCTATAAGAATGGTTGTTTATGCCATTTGGACTTACTCATGCACCTAGCACTTTCATGCAATTAATGAATCATGTTTTGCATGCATTCATAGGTAAATTCGTGGTAGTATACTTTGATGACATCTTGATTTATAGTAAGGACTTGAATGAGCATATAGAACATCTAAAGTGTGTGCTTGTGGTTCTAAGAAGAACAACTTTATGCTAATTTTAAAAAATGTACATTTTGCGTGGAGAAAGTTGTATTTCTTATATATGTTGTTAGTGCTATGGGAATAGAAGTGGATGAAGATAAAATAAAAGCAATTAAAGAATGGTCGACACCTAATAACATAACTGAGGTTACGAGCTTCCATGGTTTGGCTTGTTTTTATAGGAGATTGTTAAGGACTTTAGGACACTTGCCACACAGCTCACGAAAATTGTTAAAAAGAGTGTAAGATTTAAATGGGATGCGGAACAAGATCTTGCATTTAAAGCCATTAAAGATAGATTGTATAAAGCTCCGGTTTTAGTACTACATAATTTTGATAAAGCTTTTGAGATTGAATGTGATGCGTCGGTAATAGGTATTGAAAGGCCAATTGCGTACTTCAGTGAGAAACTAAGCAGGGCAGCATTCAATTATCCTACATATAACAAGGAGTTGTATGTGTTTGTTCGAGTTTTGGAGACTTGGCAGCATTATCTATGGCCAAAGGATTTCGTGATCTATACTGACCATGAGTCCTTGAAGCATTTGAGGGGCCAAGGGAAACTAAACAAGAGATATGCACGTTAGATGAAATTCATTGAGACATTTTCGTATGTCACTCGGTACAAATAAATTAAAGAGAATGTAGTAACAGATACGTTGTCTCGGAGGTATGTGCTT
>CAIGRB010089347.1:11438-24487 GCA_903798255.1 Fraxinus quadrangulata | reverse complement strand
AAAATCTAATTAGAACATCAATAACAATGTGATACTTCAGGGCCAATAATATTTCGTAATAGATAGGTATAACAGCACTAGATTCATAAATTTTACTCATATTAAAAAGAATAGGAACGAGATGATTAATTGAACGATGAGAAAAAAAAATTAGATTATTAACTAAGAGAAAATATGAAACACATGTAAAATATTGACTTGAATTTATTAACATGAATTCAATTGAAAAAGTAGATATATTAATGTAAAATTTGCATTTTCCAGTTAACATGAATAGACTTAATTTCATAATTAATTAATGCAAACATATATTCATACAGAATAAAAACATAATCACTATGCATACAATAAAATAATAATTGTTTCTTCAAGAGTAATGAATCAATATTGAAATTATAATATCGTGTTATCTGGGACAAGTAATATTTCGTTGGAATATTAGAATAATATAATTTTTTTTTTCAAAATCTACATAGTATTCCTCACGAATTATTGGAATTGTAAATTGTATTTTTTCATGAAAGCACAATTAGAAACAAATTCTATTCAAGAATATAGTATGAAAAAATATTATATGTTTTCAAGAGTAATAATACAATATTATTTTAAATATTGTGTGTGAATTTGTACTTCTTTAGCAGCAACAAAATACCATAAAAATCACATTCATTTTCAAGCAATGTTACAATATTCTTCTGAAATATTGATTTAGATTACTTCTTTTCAAAAATAATAATGCAATAATCTTCTGAAATATTGAACAAAAAAATTACATTCATGTATGATAGAGCACAAAGTTAGCAGAGTATTATTAGAGAGTATTATTATTTCTTTAAGTGTAATTCTATTATAATTGTCTCCTTATTTAGCTGATTTTATTTGTCACTCTATAGACAAAATTAGTGGGATTAACATTGCTAGATTAGTGGGATTGATCTCCCTTGCCAGTATATATACTTGTAAATCATTTCTATCAATATATCATTAGAATTTCATTCAATCTCTTTATGGCATCAGAGCTCCATCTATCATGAATAGAGCTTGATCCTCTTGCCTACGCTAGATGTGTTCCCTCCTTTTTATCACAGCAACAGAAGAATCCCAAACTCCCGTCACGAAAGCAACAGCCCCAGCAACAGTGTCTAAGCCGACAATCGTCTCAATACCTATAAATGCTATGGTTTATGGTAATATTTTTTCTGCCATTAGAAACCTAATATCTCTTAAGCCTCATCTCAGATTCCCTTCAAGCTTGCAAAAAATGGTGGAATTATTCACCGTGGAAGTCCCAGATGACCAATCTTCTCTTTAGCTATGGACTCCTTGTTTTTGCTGATGGAACTTATCCTTGCCCACATAAAACTGATTCTGGATATTCTTTCTGGACTCGTCAGGATCGATTGGCGCTATTTGGAATTCAGGCCGCTGTTCACAGCATAATCATCCCGACAATAAACAACTGTACCACCTCTGTAGATGCCTGGAATAAACTGAAAATGAGTTTTGCTAATCGTTCAAACACTCAAATGCTCTCCATTATGTCATCTCTTATGTCAAACAAGAAGGAAGGAAAGACAGTGGCTACATATATGAGTAGGGTGAAAAGCCTTACTGATAATCTTGCAGCCATTGGACACCCTCTGAATGATACTCAAATCATGTCTTATACTTTGAATGGATTGGGTGATGAATTTAAAGAATTAACGGCAGCGGTCCATGTTCGTGACACACCTATCACCTTTGAAGATCTCTATGATAAATTATTTGATGAGGAATTAATTCACAACCATGGAGAGGCAAAGGAAGAAGATGTTCAAGTCACTGCACAACTAACACCAAAAATATCGTGGTGGTCGAGGAGGACATCATAGTGGTCAAGGAAGCTATCGTGGTGGCTACAACAACAATACTCATGGTCCAACACATTACCTTGGATGGTTTCTCAATTGACAACCCACTTATATTGTATGATTGGTTTGTTCGATTATGGTGTCGATATTTCACTTCACTTATCGATCGAGTCCTATAAAGTATAATCCAAAACTAAAAGGGTTTAACATCATCGCCCGAAATTTATTGGATATAAAAAACCCAACAAAGATACAGTTGGGAAAGCTGCAGGTTTGAAACATATTTAGATAAATTATTCACTCCTATCAGCATGTTGATAACGAGATATCAAAACCGTGAAGTACAACCAGAGGATGCCTATGCTTGTGACTATATGATGTAGATCAAAAATAATTATTGTTAGCCCAACAAAGAGGATCCCAAACTTGCCTAAAATTTGAGTACGAAATTTATCTACATTGGGGAGGACATACGAAAATTATCAATTATTTTTATGGTTTCGAATTTCAATTTTTTATGATAGTTTTAGATTTTCTTACTTTATTTAAGGTGTTGATTATTGTAGTTATTAGTTGATATCTTACATTATGATTTTTATATGGTATATTTGAAATTTCCTTTCATTGTATAAGTAAGATTATATGAGTCTTTCGATAGATGTAATTCAATATAATGAAAAATTGAATGACCTCAATTATGCATATGGAATAATTCTTTATGAATCAACGAGTGTTTAGTGCTTAATTCTCAAATATTCAAAAGGAATCAACTGAAAACAAGAATCTTATGACAAATTCGTATTTTCAAGCTTACGTGCTATTCTAAACCAATTTCTCTTCAATATGTGACAGAATTTTGCCTTGTATCGGGTGAATTGTATTGCGCGAAGTTTGAGTTTGAGTTAAATTATTCATCAACTTCTCTAAGTTGACTTGGTTTGTCTTTGTGTCCATAAATGTTAAGGGTGAAAGACAAAAGAAAGTTGCAAGTCTAGCGTTCAATGAACTTTCTTGTTCTTTTTGCAGTTTGTAAAAAGAGTTGAATATTGTAGGTAAGGTAAAATTTAATTGATTATTATTATTTTTTAAATACTTGAGGGGTTGGTGAACAATAAATTTTATATGCTTGTAATAATTTTATATGAAGTGAAAACTTTCTATCTCTGACAATCCATGATTTTCTTTTTTTTTTTTTTTTGGTTTCCAAGTTATCACATGCATTTTTGCATTGTTATTCCCATCTTTTATTTTGTCGTCTTAATATTTTCTATAAAGGAAGTTCTTGAGTACGAATCAAGAAATTTGCCTCTATTTATAAAAGTAGTATAATGTTGGAGTTTAGAGTACAGAGTGGATGCCACGTGTTACATTTTTTAAGAAAATATTGATAAAAAGATCAATTTTGACTAAGGTAACAAGGCAATGATATGTTGATCCAATATGGATTGCACTAGGGGCAAGGCTTTAAAAGGAGAATCTAATCCTATTTTCAATAATAAAACTAGGAAAAATCATTAACACATTTGATGGTTTCGGTAAGTCCACTAAGTGATGATTGGAAAGTTTGCAATGTGAAAGTTGTAAATACGAAGTCTTTATAGGATTAAAAATGTTCTTCCGAAGAGTACATGAAAATCTATACCAAAGTAGTTACGGAAAACCTTTGAAGATTTATATCGAAGAAAGAGTAAAAAAGTCGGTTGTAACATATTTGCTTTGCATTTAAAATGTTCGACAATCTTGACCAAACTAAGCAAAATTTCTTCATAATTATTTAACAAAAATAAGTTATGTAATCAATTACGCAATCATAATCTCTTGATTTTGTTTTTATTACTTTAAACTTAGGTCAAAGTTGGTCTCCTGTTGACAATCAAAGGTATAACAAAAATACACTATTAATCTCGCGATTTTGGTATTTTTTTTTTTTTTTAATAACTTTGGTCAAAATTGGTCTCCTGTTGATTACCGTAGGTATATAAGAAGACACTAATGTATTAATATATGATGTTCAAGCCAATTTCTTTAATCTCAAATATTGAATGTTGCATCAGCTCGGCCATTCAAATCTTATTAAATCATTCAAAAGGATAATAAATAGAAGAAGAATAATGCATGGCTGCTTCAGTACTTGCGATTGAATAATTCATGGTCATGGTCTGAATTTTCTTATTTTCACACACATTACTATCCGCCACTCATTCTATTTATTTATAAATTAAACAGTATATAAGGGTGTGTTTGAGCCACGTTATTTTGAAAGAATGTATTTTGAAATAATATATTGATAGAAAATGTGCGATTGAAAAAGAAGGATAAGTTATAAATGTGATGGAAAATATTATTTTATTGAAAAATGTGTGGTTGAAAATGAATAGAATAATGTGAATGAAAATTTTAATGTGTGTCAAACATGGGCTAAATTTATTTACTTTAATTAGTCACTTAATTACCACACCCTGCTCCATAATTATTCATCATTAATAGAGATTATTATATAAAATTGGGATATTACACTATACAATAAATTAAGAATTCAATCTTTTCATATGATCAAGCTGAGTTGAGATCTGTTGTTCAAATTGTTCAATTTGTTGTGTACTCAATGACGCATTGACATATCACTTTAAATTAACATATTACACTTTCCTGTCACAACCACTTGTACTTAAAAATAGATGTAAAATGATGTGTCAACGAATCTTTGGTGGACAGCAAGTTGGACAGTTAATTTTGGACAATAAATCTGAACTTGATCAAGCTATATATATAGTCAACCGAAAGGAAGCAAAGAAGTTGCATCAAACTAAGCGAACACTATTGAAATATTTTTCCTTGGACTGTTGTAATCAAACTAATTTGCTCATTATTTTCTAGAGATAACAATCAGTCCCGCTACACGTACACGGTTGATGACATTTAGTTTGACACGATGACGTGGAAATTCTTTAAAAAAATGCTTATTCTATTCTATTCTATTTTATTAAGAAAGAGACCCATACCGTCATTCACCTATTTGCCCAATAGTACTCCCAAATTGCAACCCTAATTTATTAAGAAAGAGACCCATACCGTCATTCACCTAATTGCCCTATAGTACTCCCAAATTGCAACCCTAAATAAGCGTCTCCCCTGACCGGAGTTCACTTTTCGACGGCATAGGAACAACCACAGAACTGGCCGCCATCATTGTATGCCGCATGAGCACAACCCAAATCCTTCGTCAGACTTACTACCCAACTCCGAGAAAGAACCACCAAACTGGCGCCATCTCCGGCCACATAAGCACGATCGAAACCCTTTCGCACTCCTTGCCAGAGAAGACCTTCAGAACTTTTAGAATATTTGCCGGGCACCTTGGTCGACGATCAAACTCCATCGTCCCTCTTTTCCGTCGACGACCACCAACAACTCGTTGTGCCGGGTAAGTACATCGAAGGCAGCATTTTTGTAGTGTTGAATGTAAGGATTTTTTTTATATATTTTTTGTTCATTGTATGTGATTTGGTACACTTTTCTGAAGTGTTAATTTTTTTTTTGTTCATTGTATGTGATTTGTATACCTTTTTCAAATTTTGAGAATTGGACAGAGTCCAATGTGCGGTGAATTTTGTAAGCTTGGCTATGCTTTATGTAATTCAAAGAAAAACAAGAAACAAAATTGGAATTTTGCTAGCGTTTTGGTAATTTCTTATGGCATTAGCCATGTTGAAATTGAATATTGTGATGATCCATATGAATGCAGTTTTTTTTTCTTTGCCCAGAAAGAATAAGAGCAAACTGTTACTGATTTTAGTCAAGAGCATGTTACTGATTTTAGTGGTGTTGATGGTGTACATAAAGTTGGGGATGATGCTTATTGTACTAGTGATGCAATGTGATATTAAATGTGCTGTTCATATGAATGATATTTACTTGTTCGTCGTAATGGTACGCTCCATGTTTTTCCTTTTTTAGGTGCTATGGTAGGAAAGAACAAGGGCGTTTGTCACAGTTGTAGGATGCCTGGACACTTCCTGTCGGACTGCCCAACGAAGAAACAATGCCCAAACTGTGGCAAGGGCGTTGAGAAGTGTATGGAGGTCGAGAAAAACACTAAAAACATTGGGCGATTGTTCTTTTGTTGTACTAGGGACTGTGGTCATTTCAAGTGGGAAGACGAAGATGAGTCAACTGGCGATTTGCCTAGTGTTTGTACGGTTACGTGTAAGGGTAAAAATTCCTGTCAAAATCTGTCCTGCATGTTCAATACATTTGCTCAAATAACTGAGAAAAAAGACGTGGAGATATCCGTCAACATCACTATGCGAAAGGGAAAACGAGTGCCTGATGATAATGAGAAACTGAAGGGAAAAGTTGAGTGAAATATTTGGAACAATGTGACCACGTCTTCGCTCTCGTTGGAGTTATGACACTCAACGTTTTTTGTAATCGACTCGTTAGTTGTCTATAGTTGATATGTAATTTCCGAACATTTTGATGGCCATTGTTTGTTAGCAGGCAATGTTGGAAGTGTTATGTGAACTTTTAAGTGTTTGTTATTTTATAATATCCCATGTATGCTTTATGTGCTACTGTTAGCGTTCATGTGCAATGAAATGTCACATGCCTTGATACAATCGAAAGGCGTGAAAATAATGTGAAATAAATGTGCTTCAGCATGGCTAAGCATAATTCATAAATCAAACCATGGTGTCAAATTTACAGAAATAGTTTTCATCTTTTACATTCCAAAATTTAATTTTCTATCTTAGAGCTCTAATAATGGGCCGTCACTTCGTTCATGCAAAGCTCTTTCAACTCTTTGGCTGCAAGGATAAAACAATAATTAAAATGAAGATAATGAGATTGTAACTTATATAACGTGCAAAGAATGAATAAATGTGGCAGGTACCTGTGTCTTTTCAATGACTCCCATGTTCGTTTCACTGGGATAAGCGAATTGTGGATAATAATAAGGCATTGCATAACCTATCGTACACACTACAACTTCAATAAACATGCATGAAATAAACTCGTGGTAATTGTATGTATTACACGAAATGTTTACCTTGCAGATTGAGTTGCATATTTGTTGTTGTCTGAGGAAACATATTTGAAGATGGAAGGTGTTGTGTAACAACATGACTATCCGCGTCACCCTACATGAAATGAAAATCTCGAATATAAAATAAATAGACAACGAAATAATAAATAATCTTTTCATCGTTTTGTAACGACATGACTACATGTACCATTATGATTTGTGAATAGGATAACGGTGTGGGGATCGACAGTTGTGCTTGATGAGATGTCTGAACGACGGGTGCATCGTGGCCAAGATTGCTTGTCCTCGTTCTGGGTCTCTTTACTTTACTTGACGTCGTCGTTTCCTACATGGAAAAAATAATATACCATGAATAATACTCGAATAAGTGACATCATATAAAAAAAAAATGTAAATGTACCTTCGGTTTTCTAACTCTGGACTCCAACGGGCTTTTATTACGAAGTTTCTTAGGCGCGCCCTTCCTTTTCGAAGTTTTCGGATCCTGTATACTCAAACTGCCTGTGTCAGGCGATGCTCTAGACAGTGACCCTAAGTAAATGTTAGGCATTGGCAGTATATTACTTGCAGAACTGCAATTTGGACTCATGAACTCCTTAGATTGCACTCCAATCCAATCTATGACGTGACGTGTCCGCTCTTCATCATTTGCAGCAATGTCTGCCAAGGTAGCAAACGCTTCACACATTCTATCGTATCTCAACTGTCCAGGAGTACGAACCAGACCATCATAGCTGATTGCAACCCTCGTGTGGGCTCTAGGAACATCCCTCCTCCATCTCCTCAGTATGTACCTTGCAGGCAGTGCCGTGACACCATTACGCATCAACACCGATATGGCGTGTCTGCACAGTATTCCCCGAAACTCGAATAAGTGACAACTGCAAATAACATTGCAATCGTCTCTACAAAACTGAACAGAAAACTTTTTTCGATTCACTTGTTCATCGAAAATGATATCCTCCAGTACCTCGTACGCCGACTCGGAACTGAGTTCTGCTGCAGAAATGACATCGCAATACACCTTTCCAGTTATCTCATCCTGGAATTCCTTGAACTTGGAAATGGTATAAACGGACTGAAATTGCTTCTCCATTTCGTACTTCGTTACACATGGCACCATCTGTGAGTATGACTTGAAATCTGCTTGGAACTCTTTCTCAACCTTACTTCGTAACGCTCGTTCATACTGTTCAACAAACTGCTTCAATGAGGTCGTCGAATGCACATAACCATCGAAGAATGCATTCACACTCTCGCTGCGTTGAGTTGTTGACATACCTGCCCAAAAACTCGTTTTCAAATAGCAAGGCACCCAACGACCTCTGTTCTCATACAAGCCTGACAACCAATTCTTATCGTGTAAGTTGTACGTTTCGATCATCTGTCTCCACCCATCTTCAAATTCACCAACGAACTGACAGTCATACACTAACCTATGTATGGATGAAAAGATAGATCCCTTATCGACGCGGTTTCCAAACTTTTCTGGCAACTTCTTCAGTATGTGCCATAAACACCACCTATGCTTTGTGTTTGGAAATACAATTTGAATCGCATTCTGCATTGCCCTATCTTGATCAGTTATAATTCCGTTTGGAGATCGACCGTGCATGCACTGTAGCCATGTTTTGAACAACCATACAAATGTGTCTGTGTCCTCATTCGATAGCAAACCACATCCAAGCAGTGTTGATTGACCATGATGATTCACCCCAACAAACGGGGCAAAAGGCATGTCGTATTTGTTCGTAAGGTATGTGGTATCAAATGTCACAACATCTCCGAATTCTTTGTATGCTTGCCTACATCTATTGTCTGCCCAGAAAACATTCCTCAACCGCGACTCTTCGTCCAAATCCATAGAAAAGAAAAAACCCGCACACCGTGCTTGCATTTCTGAAAAGTAGCCTTGTATTGCTGCGGCATCCCCTTCACCAAGTCTTAATCGCCTCACCTTTTCAACATAGTTTCTACAATCCTTTTCCACAAAAGTCATGTTTTCGTATCCACCTGCTTCAACAACTGCGGAGTTGAAACTCTTATGCAAAGGAATTCCGGCCACATCATTGACTTCAAGCTTACGTTTCACTTGTGCACTTAGTTCTCGGTTGCACCGATACAACCTGGACTTTGAAGGACTTGTTTTGTGATTGTGATCCAAATGGACAGTGCAAATTTTCCATGTTCCATAAACATCTGAAGATGCAGTAAGCCTTGCCTTACAACCTGTCTGAATGGTTGGTTGTGGCTTCAAGGAAGTTCTTGTAGTGCTGTTTCGTCGGCCCTCACGGCTACATGTTAATGTTATGTAATTCACTACTCCATCCTCCCCCTTCTTAGAATTCCTTTTCCTTACCGGGAAACCTATTTCATAAGCATATCTTTTGTAAAACTCAAATAGTTCGTTTTCATCATTGAACTTCATACCCGGCTCGGGCACAATCGCACCATCTCCTCGTATGATATCTTCTTCCAACACAATTACATTGTCCCGTACATTTTCATTCGTGGATTCTACTATGACTTTGTCATCCAAGGCATCGTCATCCAAGGCAATCACTATTTCTTTTCCTGCGACAATATAATGGGCTAACATTCAGTGAAACAATAACATTTCACATTTCATCCTAATTCAACATGTAACTTCAGAAATCATAAGGCAAATTTAGCAAAATAGAAACATTTCACATTATAGGCCTTAAAATTTGAACATGTAGCTTCAGATTCATAAGAGAAATTTAGCAAAACAGAGCCCATTTCACATTACATGCCTTAAAATTTGAACCCGTAGCTTCAGATTCATAAAACAAATTTAGCAAAATATCAACATTTCACATTACAGGCCTTCAAAATTCAATTCTTTGGCTACAGGATCATAAAGTAAAAAACTAAAAATTCTGAATTGCACACTCACACAAAAATTAATCACCCAGAAATACTTATGGAGAAATTTAAAAAAATGGCCGATTTTACCTTTCTCCGTCATCCAGTCAAATCTGGTTCCTTTGTATGTAGATCTTAAACCTCAAGTTCCTTACAGAAGTCAGTTCGAGATGGTTGGAGCTGCTGGTCGATTTAAGAATTATCGGAGTACATTTTTTGGGTATACAATGCGTGCCGTCTTTTTTGGGGATCAAGGGTCGGCCGATATTTAGGCGTAAATAGCCTTTCTTTTTCGGTGGAAAAATGGGTAAAGCACCGGTCGACCCTTGATTGACGTCGAGACGGTCGAAATCGACGGAGAGATTTCGCACTTCGCACGCTGCCGGGAAAGATTTTGCACTTTTCAAGCTCCAGTCCCGATTAAGAGCTCTAAACATGCTAACTCTAAACCTGCTAAAAATAGAAAAAATGGGCCGGGTTAATGTGGTGGTCAATGGGCTGAGTTAATGTGGCTTATTTTTTCTTTACATTTGCCGCCGCTACAGTACCAATTTTTGAATTAATGTCAAGAGTAGTGTCATCCAAAACTGTACAAACAGCATTTTCCAGATAACAATACTACTTTATATGGAATATTTATGGTCTTGCACACTATCCAATGAGTCATATTTGTACAAATAAGTATACTTTTTAAGTATTTTGACTAACTAGGCCACGACTCCCTGCCTTGTTTTTTGGACCAGGAATTTCCAGAACAGATCAGCTAGAAATTTTGAAATTGCATTTTTTTTTACAAGATTTTAAAATGAATAATCATATTTATCATTATCATGATGAAACATCAGTGATATGACCGCCTTTGTGAAATAATGAGATTGAGTAGTTCAATTTTTATGAAAGACAATGGAGAGAGAGAGATGTGGGGGGATAATTGATTGCCACATTACCGATGTTCCATCGTCATGATGATAAATAACATTGCTCAATATGTTTTCCTTAAATTCTCGTTATAAATACAGAAAATCTTTTATTTTTATTGTGATTAGATGGAAAAAAACTTTGTTTTGAACTTAAAATTTATATCTATTGTGTTCACATAAACCTAACAAAGACTAGTTGAATATTCGAAAAAGAGAAAAAAAAAAAAAGTGAGAAAATGAGTTGAAATCGTGTTATACACCTTACACCCTCTTCTTTCTCATTTACTTGTCTCTTAATAGGGAAAAGCGAATAAACTCTTAACTTCAAAATATTGCCAACTTTAAGCTACTAATCATAGTAAAGAGTCTGTTGCACGTCATTGGGAGAATGTGAAATAAATTGTTTTTAGTTATTGGGAGAATATAAAAGAAGATAGTTATTGTATAAATACATTGTTTATAGAAAATAAAATGTTATTAAATGACGACTCCTTGCAAACAATATTTTTTTGTTAGATAAGAGCATTTGATTTAACTAAAATCTTTTGTCGTTGTCCATTCACTTGGCCTCTTGATGTTGACAACAAATGAAGGTTTTAATTGATTACTAATCCTATTACATTTGAAAACAAAGAGTAAGATTGTAGAAATACAAAGGAAAAAACCATGTATATACTTTGTAGATAAAGTATGTAATTTACAAAATTTAAAATTACCAATAATGATATTTTCTCTGATAAAATTTGATGTCATTGCATAAATGTATTTGATATCCTATCATATACACCTTCGGCGATTTGTTCCTCCTATGTTGTGTTTATCAAAGACAATTCAATTTCATCATTGACAGTTTGATACTTCCATTGATAGGAGCTAAGTTCTCATTTTGTACAATGAAAGATTTTCCTTTTTAAATCACGTTGTAAGATTTGTCAATTGCATCATTAAATAACATTGCCTGTATTTTATTTCTTATGGAAAAGCAACGTATTCTTATATTACATTTCAAAAACTTGTAAATACAAAATAAACATTTATCATGGTAGACATATCACCTCTCTTTCCGTTAGGACAAGTCTCAAATTATCAACTTTTTTTGCATCTTTAGTATAAGGTGCTCCCGAACTCTTTCGAATCACTATCACTTTAATATATCATCTTATAACATTTGGTGAGTCCATAACATGGAGGCAACTTTTAATTAAATATTCACGAAAACAGTTTAAATAGTCGAAAAAGTGCTTGTGAAGTAAAATGAAAAGGGTTTAAATAGTTGAGGAAATCATTAATGATAATGTTTGGATAGATGTTGAAAAACAAACTTTAGAATTACATCTAATTAATTGAGATTTAATGAAGTTGCGTTCCTATAAAATACATGAACCTTATTGACAGAATCATTTAAAAAATGATTTCCACATTAAGCGACTTTTAATATGGTATAGATAGACATTGATTTCAATTACAAAACTAAAATCCAAAATAGTGGGTTAGTTATGTTAATGGCCACTGAAATTTTGAGCAATTATGTCAATGACCACTAAAGTTATTTTTTTGCGATAATATGACATTAAAATACATAAAATAGTTCCAATGCTGTCCTTCTGTCATTTTGGAGATTTCTGTGCTGCCCACGTAGGTAATGGTTGGCATTTTTCTAATAATTTACTGTTTGTTCATTTTCCTTGGAAAGAAATCATAAAGGTAGGTAAAAGCAAATATATGTATGGTAAGACCCCATTGATATTACAATACTAAAATGCGTAGTCCAAAATTTAGCGTCGGATTACTGATTAATAAATAAAAATAATAAGAGGAAATGATAGTAAATTTTACTAAATGTGTGGATAATAATGAATACAAATTATAAACGTTTAATTGAAATTAATGTTTGAATTTAACTGAATATATAAATCAATTTATTAGTCGTATGTGAACGGAAGCTTATTAATTCACACACGTGAATGAAGAAAGTTGCAGGAAAAATCCCACACCAGCACGTCATTACCAAACCCAATAATTTATACCCACAATTCTTGTTATTTAAGCCCATAATACAAAGTCTAAATCCATCACCTAAATCAAGAATTTTCAGTCCATCATCTGCAATTATTGTTTCTTCAAAAACACAGGGAAAAAAACCAATGAAGAAATCCGCCTATGTTCTTGCTTCAATTCTTGGGTTGCTTTTTTTGTTTGGTGCAAATTCAGTAAATGCTCAAGAAGTTGGTAATGGAAGAAATATTTTATGAACATACATAGTTGAATTCTTGAATATGTTTACATGTGTACGTCTTATTTTCTTTCAGTAATTTCTTGAATCTGAACTGGGTTTTTTTTTTTTTT
>CAIGRB010089329.1:52827-70157 GCA_903798255.1 Fraxinus quadrangulata | reverse complement strand
TATATATATATATATATAGTATGAATTGTCCAAAGAAAACTAATTCTGAAAAAAAAACATAATAATAAAAGGGTTAACTTGGGGATTAAAATTACAAAAGGAAGGTGTTATTTTGAAGATCTTGTTTCAGGGTTTTGAATCGTAGAGAAAGATTTGAATTTGGTTTTTCTTTTTGAATTTAATTTATAGGTGCTTGGCGCAGCTGACAGGCTATACTGGAATCAACTATACCAATGCAGAATTTGCATCGGCAATGCTTAATCTCATTCCAGGATTTATATTTATACTTGCCCTCATTTTCGGGTTCTTATTCTCCTCTCACTTTTTGGCTTCTGTTGATTTTGGTTGAATTTGCTAATTAGCTTGATTCTCGACTCTTTTTTCCTGATCATATAACTAAATTCTTTTTGGCTTATGGTCTTTATTTATGTTTGTGTATATGTACGTGAATTATCATGATTGTTGATAAATAATGACTAAGTTTGGATTCTAATAGCAAGAAAAAGAAGATTAGAGTGTCATACTTGATTTTTTCTTTGTGTTTTTAAGGCATTAGAATATCATCTGAAGTTATTTCGTGTTCTGTATGTTATGGTTAAGTACTTAAGTCTTCATCCATACTTACGAGAGTAATTAAAAGAAATGAATAACAAGTGAGAAGAAGATTAAAATGATGATTTCACACCTCTACTATGCATCTCACACTAAAAATAGCTCCCTAAAACGTCCTTTATGCTTGTAGGAATACTAAATACATTTATGTAATGCCTAAGACCTGAATTTCAAATACACCTAAAAGAAAAGTAAATTATGATTAGGCTCCACGCAATCCAACAACATATTCAATTATACAGTTTTGGAGGTGAAAATTGGCACTTGCTTTGTATTGTGAGCAGATATTTGCAATACCTGATGACTTAATCTCTAACTCTATTTGCCAAGTTGTATGTCATGAAGAGAAACAAAATTACAAAACAAAACTTGATCTAATTGATTAAACTGCAAATGGTGGTTCTCAGGATGGAAAAGCTAGCTTGTAGAAGTGCAAGTTTTCAGGCAAAAACTATTGGAACTGTAGTTTCAATTGTTGGAGCCTTCATAGTAACTCTCTACAAAGGCCCCCAAATTCTGACTTCCCAATCAGCTTCCAGATTGCTTGATAATTTTATTCAAACACCGCAATCAAGCTGGATTCTTGGAGGATTATTCCTTGTCGTAGACTGTGCAGTGTCTTCAGGCTATATAATTGTACAGGTACGACAACTCGTAAAAGAGAACAAAACAATGGAAGAGAGAGAAACCAAGAAAGAAAGAAAAGAAGAAGGTTTTTACTGCATGTTTGGTATACAATATTAGATGGTATTGGGCAATACTTTAGACCAAATTTAGTTTTTTTCCATCATTGATATTGTCCAGTGCTATATAATCCATTTTACCAAACATGTCATTATGGAACATGGAAAGCCAATTTCAATTCTATTGATTTGATGCAGATTGGTAACTTTAATTGTGGCTATTTCCTCTACAGGCTTTGATTCTTAAGAAATACCCAGCAGAGCTGATTATAGTCTTCTTTTACTGCTGCTTTGCTGCCATTTTATCAACAGTGGTCTCTCTGATTGTTGATAGAGACCTTAGTGCTTGGAGTCTGCAACCCAATATTAGATTGATTGCAGTTCTGTACTCGGTAGGTGAATGAACCACCTGTTTTTCATTGTATGAAAGATAACTAAAACTTAATATTTTTCCATTTCACATAACCCCATCTATCTGTGTTTAATGAGTTACTTGAATTTGTTCTCTGTTTCTCTCTTTCTTGCCTCAGTCATTTGAGAATCATTAGTTTCTATGTGGTTTAAAAGACTTCATTTCTTATACCTTTGAAAGAGATTGCTTTAGCAAATTGAAGGGTGAAAAGGGGCTTAAGTGGCTGAATAAGGCTTACCCGCTCTTCTGTTGGATGTGTGTTTTCTTAGAAAACTTAATATTGATATGTTAAATTATGTGTGTCAATAGAACTTTCTATCTGGCCAGTTGCTATTTTCTTTTCATATATTTTATTAAGACTACTTTTCCTTTTCCTAGGCAGTTTTTGGCTCTGCATTCCAAGTCAGTGTAACTGCATGGTGTTTGCATAGAAGGGGCCCTCTTTTTGTTGCCGTGTTTCATCCATTGAGCATTGTCATTTCAGCTGTATTGGGTATTATCTTACTGGGAGACATTCTGTATCTTGGAAGGTAAGGAGCATGATTTTTGTGGAAGACATAATTTAAATAAATAAAGATGGCCCCTCTCTATCAACTTAAGCTTATAGTCTATAGATAAGATGGTTCAACATGATATCTATCACAGCAGACAGAGATCCTAAGTTCAAGTCTAGCCATCACCCATTTCTGAAAATTATGCAGATATCAGCACTTTGATGAAAAAATGAATCTGGTTTGCATGTGAAGGGGTGTGACAATGCGTTGAAGACGTAACTTAAATAAATTTGTTTGTCCTCCATTTATCCATTTAAACTCTCAGATAGTCTTCTTTAGACTTTCTTTTATATTGAATGAAAAATCAGTATTGGCTTTCATCTCTGTCATGTGCTTGTATAGCGGTAAAACGCATTATCTTCAAGTATACAATCAGAACTCGTCATTTAAATCTTTTGCAGTTTGATAGGTTCCATTATAATTGTTATCGGGTTCTACTCTGTGATGTGGGGAAAGTCAAAAGAAGTCGAGGTGGTAGATGACAATGTAACAAGAAGCTCTGAATCAAGAAGTGAAAAGGTCTCTTTGCTACCAGCCAAGGATGAAGAAATCAATGCCTAATGCATAAAACCAAAGTTCGAATCTTCTTCACTTGCTATAAAACATAGGTATGTGCTTTTCTTCAGGAAAGAAGTTTTGGCTTCTAATATCAGAAGGAAATTCATTTTACGAGCTCTGTCTTTCATTACAAGAAAATTTGATATCAAGATGCATGTGGAATCTTTCTTTCTTGTAGCACAACTTGACTAATAGAAAAGTTTGAAAGTGGATAAAGACCTATCCATTCATCTCAGTCAGCATCTTAAGTTATTTTACTCAGCCGAAATGAAATACCTTGAGTAAACACAAGATTATATCCTATTGTAACTTCGATTATTTTTTACTTGCGTGATATGTAATACGGTGAATGATTTATAGTGAATTGTTTGTTTTAAGTTTTCTATTTCTCATGTAAGGGTAATTTTTACTTGCGGAACTACAATTATTAAATTGAACAGGTGTCTTTGAGTTAGTGAGTAGTGCAATTTTATGTTGAGAGATATAATGCTACTAAATTTCTTATGTTAAATTAGCTCGTGGCAACAATAATTCTAATCAACTCAGTTGAAACCATATATGTCCTGTAGTTATAATTTAATTCAAAAAAGTTACATTATTGAATTTTGATTACACAATACAAAAATTTCGATTTGAGAGAGTAAGCAAGAATTTCAAGGCATACCCAATGTAACAGTAATCATCATAAATGCACAATAGCTGTGGATTCTTTTTCCACGAATCAAATATTTATGCCTAAAACATGAAAAATACTCCGTAATTTTTTCTAACCTGGTATCCAAACTAATAACTCAGTTAACAACCAGAAAAAAACAGTTAGCATATTCACAAATCTAATGCATTAAGATTGTGTCATTGCAAAAAGAAAATGAAAATCCGAGATTCTGGTTTTCCATGTAATCTTCTGATTCCAAATGAATCAAGCAATAGTGTCAACTTTTTCCATCGCCCGGTCCATGCATAAACAGGTTGATATTTGAAATATGTTCCCCACCTCCAAAAATCCTCACCCTTGGAAGGCTTTATTCTATTTATACAATTATCTGGCATGTCCCACAGTAGCAATTCCTGAGGATTCTTCAAATGTTCAATGACATGAGGTATCGCTTCCATTTTATCACAACATGAAATGTCTAGCTTCGTTTGCTCCTTTTGTCAATTTACACTTTTCAGTTGGTCCATCTGATCTGATACAGGCCAAGTTTTTTGAGCTTTAGATACCCAGCATCGCAGAATAGTTCCTTGCCATCATAAGCTAGATGGAGCTCCAGCACCACCAGATTAGATCAGTAGTCAAGTGTGCATCTTGCAGAACTAGTTTGCAAGATAGCTAAGTGATAAAATCCAATCAGGCAGGGTGACTAAACCACTTGAGATATAAGAGCTGAAGAAACTGTGGAAGTGATGATAGAGAGTTAACTTGAGTAATTTAGTATTTCCAAGTGAAACCCTGTATAAAGAAGTCAGGTGCCCCATCTTTTCCAAAGAAGAACAAACCTTTTTACAATCTTGTCTTAGCTTTAGAATGCATAATCTCCTATGGTGAGTGAGGTTTCCCGGCTCTCCAGCGTGTCGCTCCCCGTTTCCAGTTCATTGGTACCCAATTTCTTTAAAATTTTCAAATATCCTATTCTCTTTGGAACTTACTCAAAATGTATCAGCAAAGAATATAGATGAACCAAATTGATAGTGATAGCATCCTAACTGAACAAGATTCTTCGACTTCAAAATTCCACAAGGATAGGTTGAAATGGGTGTTCCTTTGAGATCCATTACTTCTAAGTTTGTTAGTTTTTTCATAGACTCCGGAAGCTGGTTTAATAAAGTGTTCCTCAAGACTTGATTAAGTCAAATAGACCAAATCAACCAACCCTGTGGGAAATTGAGAAATAGGACCAAGCTAATACCCTTGGTGATCTACAACCATGAAAAAAGTCAGGCTTCAAATAGCCTGAAGAATCTCTTGAGGAGAAGAAAAATAAAGAGCAAACTGTCCTTTTGTTCATGTTTTGATTAATGGTCTCCAGTGACATGTATTGAAAAGCCGCGAGCTATTTCTGTCTGTGTCGTTCCTTTTTCATTTAGTATTGTAAGAAAGAATTATTCCTTGGACTTCAATTGAATGATCTCCCTTATAAGATCATGAACTCGGCAACTTTAAACTCTGTTGAAATCATCTATGTCAAGTTGTCAACTGCTTGAATCATGCTCCTATTGACAAGTTCATTAAAGTAGTCCACCGCAACCTCTTCCATTTTGAACCCTCACTTCTCCTCACCCAGCCTTTCTGCTTTCTGACCATCTTCACTTTTTTGAGCAAATGATCCTCTGGGAAAACACTCGTGTATAAGAAACAATATTTAAGGTGATAAGGTAAATCATTATAACTAAGCAGAAGTATTTTTTTACACTTTCAAGGGCTGAATCACTTTTCATCTCTGCTGCAAGACTTTCACTGACTTTTTTTCACTCCATAGGGGCTTCGTTCTTCCTTGACAATAAAGCACCAATTGCTACAATTGCTAAGGGCAACCATCCGTACTTCTTCAGCATACTTCTAGAAATATTCTCCTGCTCTGGAGGACTGACCCCCCATGCTCCCCTCGGAATGCTTTCTTACAAAATAAAGCCCACGCCTCATCAGCTGGTAATGATTGCAGCTGGTAGACGTGAACATTAGTTTCCACAGAAGCAGCTAAATCACCTATACGGGTTAATGAAAATTATCCGACTACCAGAATTGCAATCTGGGATTGCAAATTCATTTCCTCCCAAACACTTTGCTCCACACATCATCAAAGACAATGATGTACGGCTTCTGCTGTAGATAATTCCTTTACATGTGAACCAATTGAAAGTCTGACATGGTCTTGATTTCTTCAGGAACGGGTTCTTTTGATGCATCTGGAATTTCCTTTGTGCAGCCCATAATAGCTCCACTACCGTGTAAGACTTCGATACAGTTATCCACACATGGGAATCGAAGCATTTTCTTATGGGAGTACTATCATAAACTTTCTTCACAGAAGTCATTTTCCCTAAACCACCTATTCCCACAACAAAGATAGCAGTAATCTGTTTTCCCCCCTCCACCAGCCATTTAGTAAAGACACTTTTCTGATTATCTCTTCCTACAACATCTGCATCGTCTAAATGAAGAGATGCTACTTGAGGTTCATTCCATGTCTGCAAGGATGGACTAGAAGTCGTGACTTCATCCATTCTTAACAAAGAATATTTAGTCCTCTCTGAAATGGACTTCACCTTCACTCTGTTTTTTCTTAATTTGTACAGCTAATTGTGTTGTTCATTCAGTTTTCTTATGTTGTAAAAACCTTTACAAAGTGAACAAAGGACACCATGCCTTTGAGGAGGACATGAACACAGTAAGAACTCTTCAAGAATATCCTCAATGTCATAAGAGACATCTTACCTGCTTCACCCAAGTTCTGATCCCCTGATTGCTGGTACTTTATAATTCTGCATCCTGGAGGAATGACTTTATGCTCTCCAATTCATCGTATAGTTCAACTACTCCGCACAGTCCACTAAGCAATCTTGCTTCTTCTGCAAGCATGGATGCTAACTTCTCTAGCACCAGTTTCACTGTTATCATTGCCATGCGTTTAATCAAGCACTTTGCCTCCTAACCACTCCACTTAACTGCTTCTAATTCAACAACACAAGAAACAGATTAATAAACTACAAAATCATAATAAGTTGTTGAGCAATGCGTTCATGTCAACACTCGATAGAATCCAATCCAGGATCCACATAGCTTTTTAGTTAAAAAACAAACTAAAGAGTACCTCTTGTTGTACATATATAATCCTCTTTGTTTGTTTTACCCCACTATGAACCTTCAACTTCTAGATCTTCCGGGTTATTCTCCAATTCAGCAGCTATAAAGGTACGAGGGTGCGAATATTTCGTTTTCAACTGTGGTTCTCAATTAGAAGATGATAAAGCTGCATACAGTTAACATATTACAGCCTCATTCATTTTAGTGGCACCATTGCATTTAAATTCAAATTCATATTTTGGTGAACTATGGCGAGTCAAGTCTACAAAGCAAGTCTGCGTACAAAGGTTGAAAGTCTCAAAGCAACTATCAAGTGTGAAGTGTGAAGGAATAGATGTGAAATGGTAATCTTGAATTCTTGATATTCGAATAGGGGTATCCACTTCAATATTCAACCCACTTTAAGTAAAACAAAAATAATGCCAAGTTTTTAATCATTATTGATACTTCATTTTAAGAAAAATTATAAAACTTTATTTGGGAGGAAGGGGCTTGGGAGTGGAGTTGATTGGCTTCCAGTGGTTGGTGGTGGCTCACGGCATGTGGTGAGAGTGCGGAGAATTTTCTGTTTTCTTTGTTCTTTTGTTTTGTTTGTTGTCACTTTTAGCGGACTTTTTAAATAAATAAATAAAAACCGTGTCAATACGGATGGTGAGAGTGCATGGATGATTAGGGACAGTACGATACAGAACGAAGGTTGAGAATAAAAGTGTAAAAGAGATCAAGGTTGAGGACTATAACCGTAATTTTCACTTAAAATTTTGAGCTTTAGATTTGTACAACTTTTTTATTTTATTTTATATTTTCCAATTTTTAACTACTCAAGAAAAGAGCAGAAAAACTAGAGAACAATTGTTTTACAGACTGCAAGGTTATTTTACAAAGCTTTTGATAAGCAAAATTAGCTATTTTTGATAGAAGTTGATACATTGTGTGGTTGAAAGTCAATAAAAGTTACAAAAGTTAAGATTTCTTTATCAAACAAGCACTGAATATGTTTACATATCTATTCCTCATTGCACAATTTTCTAAGAAAATCAAAGATTCTCATAATAGTCCTCTTATAGTCAAAGTGAAAAATAATTAACATTTAACTTTCTTTAGGCAAAAGAAGTCTAATTTTACCTTATTTAACTATGGATAATGGAAATATATCATAATTCTATCAACCTCCACGAGTGTTTAGCATCACGTAGTTTGGTGTTAAGCGCTAGTGAAGTTGAATAACATTATTCAATATATCATTGTTGTAGGGTTCGTGTGAAATACCACACGTTATGCATATATCCAAGGACCAGAAAATTGAGGGGTGGTTCATACACAATAAAATAAGTAGCCATTTTTGAAGTTTTAGTTTCTCGTTGTGTTCAAATAGAAAGTCGAGGGAGACCCTCAAATATCGAATGCATAAAACAACTCCAACTAATTCTTAATACAAAATCCCAAGTACTGTGATGGCAATTCATGCACTTGAGATGAAATGAAAAGCATTGAGTTTCATTCTGTTCAAACAAAATAAGGCACAGTAACAACATTTCATACACATTTCTTTCAAATTTGACAGCAGGACTGCCAAAGACTAAGACCAGAATAGTGTATACACTGTACAGATAAGTTCGATATCATTAACTAAACGCTATTCTTAAAACTTCGAGACAAACAATAAAGATTCGAGACCGAGCTTAGCAAACAACTAGCACACGTATGTAATGTACTTTCAAAACAGCAATGCTGTCAAAATATATAAACTTTTTGCACTTCAATCATCCCTTAAAGTCTTAAGAGAACATATGAATCTATTGGCATCATCGCTTGAACACAGTTAGAAAACGTATAGCGAAAGTAGAGTATTATTTGACTTACAAGCACACACTTGACCAACATTGAGTTGAACTTAAGTTAGATTATGCCAATTTTGAATAAATGATTAGCAAAAAAGGTCAAATAAAATTACATGACATTCATTAGTGAACGAAATCTCAAGGTCAAGAAAGCACAAAATCTGTACATATATTCTATTTCCGGGATCATGTACATTGTACAACAATAATGCACAAGTGGAAGCCGTTAATTGTGGGAAAGTTGCTAAAACAATAAGGATATATAGAGCCAAAAGTGCACTCTTTACCTTGATAGTATGTTTCCAAATCCATATCCATCTATTCGTAAGGCTCATGAAGGAGGTGACTCGTCGGGATTATCCATTTCAGAAGCATGATTGAGGATAGGAAGGTCTTTACGCATCAAGTGCCTACGTCTCTGGAATGTCAACAAGGTCAATAGGCTATCTGTCTTAACAACACTATACCCTGCTTTTGTATACATGTTGAACGGAGCTTCGTCAATTACTCTACAATGCAAGTAAACCTCTCTTGAGGAACTCATTTGTGAAATGAGTTCTTCGCCTGCTTTCAACAGATGCCAGCCAATGCCCCTCCTATGAAATACGATTGATCAAAGAATTCAGATCATCGAAAATCAAGAACAACCATCTGTCCTTTTTTCTTTTTCTGAAACATGAGAAATAAAAATTCGTCTATAATAATAAAATTTGGGTGACAAGAAGGTTCCGCTGAAGGAAAATCCCAGAAATTTTAAAACGAAAAACAATATAAGATTGCCTTAGCTTGGATCGCTAGGTCGCAATCTCAAAGGGTGAAAAAATGAACTTAAGCTCTTCATTTCTTCATTTACAACCTAGATTATGTTGCATGCTCCAAGCTAACATTTCAGCATAATCTCTACATTGCTGTGATAGAGTTTGCACGACAATGTATAGAGATAAGTGCTCAAAATCCTATGTCAGAATTTTAAGCTGCTGGGTGAAATATAAATCATGCGTGTTTGGCGAAGCTAAAATTAATTTAAGCTCATAAACTTACTTTTTATCCGCACATTTCGTATCACCAACAACTTACTACCCACTTTTATCCACATATCCCATGTGATCCACAATTTATAAACACTTAGAAGCACTACCAAACAAATTAGAAATAAGCTAGGTTACACATTTCCAAATGTGACATAAGCTCACCATCTTAAGTGTATCCTAACAAACAAGTATGCTATTCATCGGCAGCAATGGTGATCAACGGTCTATGTGGGCTCATTGGCATATTGTCGAATGAATAAAATTGCATCCAACTTCATTGGACAACATGACAGCAGCTCCACTACCACATAACCTGTTGTTCATCACCACTTCTGATGAATCACATTTATTCCTAACAAAAAACAACAACAACAACAAACTAAAGCACTGATCCTAACAAATTTGGAGTCTGTTACATGATGCCATTCTAGTAAGTTTATTACTAGAACCAGAAGATCTAAAGACACTAGATCCGTAGCAATCATGTTGCAGTCCATATGAAGACGAAGGGTTGCCTGTCTCTACTTAATTAGGTACCAATCAATAGGATTGTTCAGCCCTCCACAAGATCAAGAAACACAACAAAATTCGTATTCGAAACAAAAATTCAGTAACAAAGAAAATTCTTGTTGAAATACATACCTCCGAAGCGGCATCCTTACAGCCATATTACATATATATGGCGAATTTTTGGGAGGGGTTGGTGTTGGGGGATTGGTATTAGCACCCCTTTTATCAAAACACACCTCTACAGTCCCTGCCAATTCGAAATCTTCTTCTCCATTTTCTCTGTAAATTCCCAGAAGTGTTGCACTGTGAGGCATCATTGCCCTCCTCTCAATCAAGTAATTCCTCACCAGAAACTCCAGCAATTTCACATACCCCTTTGCCATCATCATCGATTCCGCAAAGGATTCCGCCAGTAGAGTCACTGTCATGTCCATTTCTTCTTCACGCATCACACGCACTAAAAGCAGCCCGGATTGCAATTCATGGTGGTAGGTGAATTTCTCGAGATTATCGAGCTTTTCGAGCTCTTCGTTGGTGAGAAAACGTCCGGTTGGAAGGGGGTTTTGGAGTGTTGATGAGGAAGATGAGGTAGAAGAAGAGGATGAGAGTGAGAGGGTGAAATTGCGATGGGGGTGTTTAGGGAAGTTGACACAAGTGTGTTGAGGTTGTCTGTGATTAGGGGTGAAGAATGGTGATTGATGGGAATAGAAGTGAATGGTTGTCCTGTGGAGGTGGCGGTGGCGGTGGAGGCGGCGGTGGGGATGGGTATCTAAGCCGATGGAGAGAGAGACAGTTGTGGCCATTAGAGAGTAAGCGGGTTGAAGCTGAGATGTGATGACGATTGACAAATAGAGGTTTACTTTCTTTCACTTGGTAGTTAGATTTGTTATAACTTTTGAGTAATTTTTTATCCAAAATTTGAATATTCAAAGCCAAAATACTTCACGTTTATATATTAGTTTGCTCATTTACTCCTTTGATCAAGACACGCTAAAGGGTAGGGCCATTAAAATGTGTCGAATTCACTTAGATTTGAACAATTCGACACAAAAAATAAGTCATATGACAAGTAATAAATGCATCAAAATGTGTTGCATCGTCTAAACTATAAAATCTTGTACATAAAAACAGGCTTTCAAACACGAGATGCCTTGATTCGTCCCATTTTATCTTAGATCAACATGCCTATATAGATGTGCGTCCAGCACAACCTAAGTTACACTTTTGAATAGGGGCCTTAGAAGCTCAAGAATCAAGATCTAATCTAATTCGTACGTTAAAGCTTTCCAAAATTGTTGATCTTTTGTGAGGTGTCCAATTAGTCCGTAAGAACAATGGGTGTTAATTTTGTAGAAGGGTCGTCTTGGGGATGTTCTATAGACTCGATATCTCTAAAAATGCAAGTATATTCAATCAACACTTTTAAAGACTCTCTAAAAGTTTTAGAATATTCAATTGAGACTTTTATAAACTTTTAGAAAGTTTCTAAAAGTTACGGGATATTTGGTTGAAACTTTTTAGAAGTCTGTATAAGGCATGAGGTATTCAAATAGATAGTGACTTTTGGAAATTCTCTATTTACTGGACTTTCAGACAATTTTTAATGAAAAATATAAATAGCAAATTTCAAAGAAAATCTCTCATATTGCAATACTCCAAAAATACATACAATATATTATGAGGTATAAATGCTAGTTTTGAGTAATTTAAGGTAAGTTAGCAACTTTACCATTTTCTAGAAACCTTGCGCTAATATTCTAATAATTGGAAATACGAGTTCTAATGAAATTACAATTTAATATTTTGATATCTATTGATTTATTATCGTATATTTTGATATAAAGTGGTTAAATAAAACTTGAGAATTTGTATATATCACATTAGAACTTTATATTAATTTTGTTACGATTTTTATTAAAAATTGTTTAGGATAAGTTCAATTTAAAAATTTTGATCAAGAGTCCTGTTAGAAGTCTTATTAATGATCTTAATCACAGATATTTAAACATCCTAACCCACGCGCCAATTTACAGAAAAAAACAAGATATGGAGAGAGAGAGAGAGAGAGAAGAGCAGAGAAAAATATGGAGAAAGAAACATAAAGGGAAGAAAAGAAAACAAAAAAAAATTCCGTTTGAGATTTATTCACAAGAATTTTCAATCATAAGTAGTTCAACTATACAAAAAATTTAACGAATAGGTATGGATTTCTCTAAATGCCAAGTAGTTTGATGTGTTTCACTTTTTAATATTTTTAATTAAGTAATTTATGTGCAATTGTGTGATCTAAATAAAAGAAAGATCTTGTAAATAATACGATAAAATATTATATAGATTTACAAAGAAATCAGTTATAGGGCTAAATACCCTAAATAAAAATTGGAAATGGGTATGACCTAAGTGAGAATGAGATGGTCAGATTTCCATCCCACTAAAAAAGTTTTGTTATATGCTTAATTTATTTGCTTTTTATATAAAATTGTGAAAATACTGACATTAAATCTATATTGGGTGTATGCATATGCTCATTTCATATTTAATATATTTTCAGATGTTTGATTGATTGGAGTTGGAGCTTGAAATTGCTGACAAAGTCCGTGTTGCTAGATCAAGAGTTTTATTTTCTTTTAATATTTAGCATTTAGCTTAAACTTATTTTGCAATCAGAATTTTATTTTTAAAATCAATGAATTTATATTTCATTAGTGGATTGAATTTATTTGACATATTATGAGATAACAAAATAGCTTATTTTATTTTGCAAAGTTCTTCAATTTTTTTTGTAGGGTAATTAGCACATAACATTCTCACATTTCACTGTTATTGTGGAAAATATCATTATCTTTCATTTTTTTACATTTTCACTCTTATTTCTACATTTTATTGTGCAAAATGATATTTCATTCATTTTCTCAATTAAAAATTGTGAAATGATGAGTATACACTTCTTTTTAAATAAAAGAAAAAGAAAAAACTAATTGCAACCATAGTTTCAATTTTTTTTTTTTTAAAAAAGTGCAAATGAGTTCTAAATAGATTATTATAATGGTAATTAGTAAATAATGTCTCTACCTTTCACTGTTATTGAGAAAAAAAGTTCACACTTTTCATTTTTTTTGACATTTTCATCCTTAATTATACATTTGATCGAGTAAACCATCATTTCTATATATTTTCTATTATTGTAAAAACGTCCTTAATTTTTATTTTTTTGATATTTTTACCCTTAATTATACATTTGATTACACAAACCTTTATTTCTATCTATTTTCATCCAATTTCTCAATAAATAATTTTGAATGATGAATATACCCTCCTATTTCAATTAAAAAAATTAAAGAAAATTATTTTTATCGTATGTGTTAATTCATTTTACTACTTTAGCATATTTTCTCATAGAAATCTCGATTTAATTTTTTAATAATTTATTTAGGACTTTTTTGCACTTTTTAATTTTTTTAATAAATTTAATTAGAAATTGTTTGCACTTTAAAAAAAAAAACCTAATTTCTAATTTTATAATAATTTATTTAGGACTTGTTTGCACTTTTTAAAAAATTAAGACTATGGTTGTAATTAAGTCTTTAACTTTTTTTAAAAAAATCTAAATAGGAGGATATATTAATCATTTCACGGATCTTTATTGAGAAATTGAATGAAATAGAAAGGATTATTTGCGCAATCAAATGTGTAATTAAGGGTGAATATGCAAAAAAATAAAAGGAAAGAATACTTTTTGCAATAATAGTGAAAGGTAGAAACATTATGTGCTAATTACCCTTTCAATAATTTATTTAAAGGAAAGAGTGTATTTGTCATTTCACAATTTTTAATTGAGAAAATGGACGAAAATGATATTTTGCGCAATGAAAGGTGGAAATAAGGATGAAGATGTCGAAAATGAAAGATAAAAACGTTTTTTACAATAATAGTGAAACGTGGGGATATTATATGCTATTGCAATGTGTCAATCAACTTTTATAATTGTTAAACAAATAAATTAAGTACCCTTCGAGATATAGGTTTCAAAGCATTACACACATACTCTGAGATTTGTGAAGATTTCAGAGTCTAAAAAAATGTATTTTTTCTTTCGATTCTAGGATTTTCTCACATCATTTCAATTCATTTGCTATAATCAATTTATGATTATTCTATATGTACATAATTACTCTTAAATTGAAATTATATGCAATTGTTTCAAATTTATTCTATATGTACATAATTACTCTTAAATTGAAATTATATGCTATTGTTTCAAAATGTAGAATTCCTTGTAATCGATCTACTCTTATTTATTATTATTTTTGGTTAAGAACAATTTGTGTTCTTAGAATTTATGTTAATTTTGTGCAAAATTTTTGGTTATGTTATTAGAAATTCATGTAAAAATTTTTATTATTTTATTTGTGCTAAAATTGAATAACTAGACCGAGATTAGTAACTTTACTAAAGAAAATTTTGTGTGCATGATGGTTCTCAAAAATGCTAATTAGTTAGAACAAAAGATTGCGATTTTTAAGGTATAGCAAGATAAAAAAATTTTAAAAGTCTTTAATCAAAGTCTATAGAAATATTTAAAAGCCCCAATTGAATAAACCCCGTAAATTTTCATTTTCATTTTTTTTTCTTGTTTTCTGTTATTTCTTAAAAGATGAAAATAAATTAATAAAAAGTTTGCATCGAGCTTAGAAGGACCTTGTTTGAAATCACAATTGAAGAAAAAAATTATTGGGAAATGCCATTGGTACATAACATTTCCCATAATGGTTCACATGGAGGCCCCCTTTAATAGGGGGTCTCCATGTGGCCCTTATGTGAACCATTATATTACTTGCTATATACCCATAGCATTTCCCAAAATTATTTTCCATCTTAATTTGTTTAATTCTTCTTCCTTGTGATCCAACTAAAAGGATACGAATTTCCGTTTTTTTCCCCTAATGTTGTTTTTGCCTTCTGGTGTTATTTATTTAGGCTCTGTTTGTTTCGAATTAAAATTAGATTTTAATATAAATCAAATTTAAACAATTATTATTAACCGCATCTTTAATTGATCTTACAGCTTTTCAACCACACATTTCATAAACTTTCATATCAATTTACTAAAAATCTAATTCTAATTCCCACCAAACACGTACTTTTGTTATTGATTTTTTTCTTTTTTTAAGTTTATTTAAGTTAGAGTGCTTTTGTGTAACATAAATATAAAATTTGGGTGGAAGTCATAAATAAGAACCAAATGCACGAATTAACGAAGGGTTGAGAAGAAATGTCCTATTAAAATTTAATGGGAATGAAATTGCAACATATGAAAAGGTTGACAACCCATAGTGTAATTTAAATATTAAAATGATAATTTATCATCCTTTGGTTGATGGTACTAGTCAAATGATTAACTAAATCCATCCATCTATTTGAACGTATACACTTGTCTAGAAGAAAAAGTTGAAGTTGAAAGTATAGTTTTGCTATTAGCACAGAATCTACTCTCTCTTAAAAGAGGGATTTTGAGTAATACTATTCATTTGTGATTTTATCTCTCATATCACTGTTCTATATGTGGACAAAAAAAAAAAAAGAAGCCATATTTACTGACTTAAATTCAATGACACGATAAAGGCAAGAAGAATGATAATTTCTAAACTGCACACAAGTTGCCGTGAGAATTTTGATATTCACAACCTCCCAAATAACTGCAATTATGGTATTTCACTCAAAATTTCTTGTAGATCTCATGGTCGCAATCCCAATTTCTTCAATTGCCATAGTATTGATTTTTGGCCAACAAATTCCGACTTAATCTATTACAGATTTTGTGTTTTTCAAATCGTCTTCAAGGTATGCCCATCAATCTTATTTATTTTTTGGTTTAAACAGACGAATTTGAAGTTTTGGGGTGAATGAATTTGATTTAGTTTTAGCTAGGGTAGATACTACGGATTTGAAGTCTTGTGTTCTTCTCCGAATTTGATTTCATTTAGTTATATGTGTTTATTTAGTTTAACATCAACATTTGAAACATTGGGTGAACATAATGGATTCAGATTTGATTGCTGGTAGATTCTATTTAAAAATTAATTATTTTTCAACTACCTAATATGAATCAATCTTGGTGTAATATTTGTGATTTACATTTTGTTTCCTTTTAATTCACAGCTTTTCTATGATAGTTCTTATTGTGAAATTGGGCCCTTAACTTTTTGTATCCATTATAAGCAAGATTGGAAGGCTGAAATGGTTTAGGATTCAGGTACATCATCTCAAACAATCTTTAGAATGAAGGATAATAATAATAATAATAATAATATGAGTTCTTGAAATGAAAAATTTAACAAACTCATGTTTCTTTGTGTACCAGAATACTGGCTCCAACTACACTTGTGTAGAAAAACCTTGAAGTCCTACTTATTATTAGCTGCCAAATTGGCTATGACCACACAAAACATTATTTCTGTTTATAAAGGATTACAAGTTTTGTACTCATTTATTGCTTTATATTGCAGATGGGGGCCTAAGTATAGTAGAAAACTTGGCATCAACTGCAATTTATGGTAATGTGTAATACACTCTATATTTGGTGGTCAACCTTTGCTGATATTAAGAGTTACATAACCAACTATCATAATGTAATCTTATCTCTACAAATTTGCCAAAGGAAGGGAAGACTTGGAACAAAATCTCTCCCGTGTCTCCGCGTGGAGACACTGAGGCAACACGGAGAAACCTTCGTGTAGCATGGAGTTCTCGGTACTTCATAGAGAAGTCTCCGTCTCCAATACGGAGAAAATCTCCGTGTAGCACAAAGATTTTCTCTGAGAAGTCTTCGTGCCGCATATGGAGAACACCTCTGTGCAGAGACATGGCACACAAGGAGACATGGTGTCTCCGCACATCACCGAAACGATCCTCGTTGGGGGCGTTGCCCCCAAACCCCCACGAGGGGCGTTGCCCCCTGACCTGATCGGGCAGGTAGATCCTCGTCTGGGACGTTGCCACCGAGCCCCCACGAAGGGTGTTGCTCTCTCCACCCCCACGACCTGACCGGACAGGTCGATCCCTATCGAGGGCATTGCCTTTGAGCCCTCAAGAAGGGCTTTGCCCTCGATCCCCGTGACTTGATCGGGCAGGTTTTTCTCCATTTCCAAGCGGCAAACCATTCGAATAACAACAATAAATAAATAAATAAATTATGAAAAAATATATTATCACAAAACTAATAGTTTTCTGCTAAATTTGAAGTTTGCTCAACAAGGTGGTATTCAGATGACCTTCGTAAAATTTAGCAATAAAACTTGCCAAAGTTTCTCTTATAACGAATTTAAAC
>CAIGRB010089329.1:27205-47414 GCA_903798255.1 Fraxinus quadrangulata | reverse complement strand
GAGAGTCTTGTGAAAACTCGAATGTTGTTAAGGATATGTGCTCCTTATTGTAAGTCATTTAAAGATAATTGCTCCTCGTTGTAAGTCACTTAAAGTTAGGTGCTCCTTGTTATAAGCCACATAAGGATAAATGCTCCTTATTGTAAGTCACTTAAGGATTTGTACTTTTTGTTGTAAGTTATCATTATAGTGCATTTGACCTTACTCATGATGGAGAGTTTGGTAACGGGGACGTAGAACACATTGTGTATTGAACCCTATTAAATTCGCTTGTCATCTTTACATTATTATATTTTACTTTAAATTGTTATTTACATTGTGATATATCTTTTTAAGTGATAATACATGAATTAAGTTATCGAATTTGTATATTCACTTCTCTTATTACGCTTTGTATTTATATCTTATGTGTTAAATAGTTTTGAGATTAATTGTCGAAAAAGTTTCAAAAATCAATTCATCCCCTTTTGGTTATTTATCTTTGGGTTATCACATTAGAGAATTCAACATATTTAAAGCTAACACTACTTATAAAATAATCAATCACGTGCATTTGCATGGCAAAAACTAGTTTTTATGTAAGAATTCGAATCAAGAACAAATACATGTCATGCATGTATCGTCAACCTATATGTACAAAATTATTCATACAAGTAGAATAATTGATGAAAGTATAAATAATCTCTTGGGACTAAAAATTTAGAAGTGAGCATTTTTCACTTTGGGCATTACAAAAGAATATTTTGAAAATTTCTCAACTATCTTTGGCTGAAATTTGAAAACTAAAGAATGAAAAATCTTCAGTTTTAAATAAAGGAAATTAAAAAAATAAAGAAGAAACATTTCTTTATTTCATTAAATAGAAAAACTATTTTTTAAATTATAAAAGATTGATTAAAAAGTTAATCTTTTAAGAGAAAAATCTCATTATTTTTGGTCCTAATTAAATTCCACCTTCCTGTAAAAAAAAAAAAAAACAAAAAACAAAAAAACCTCTTATAAGCTAAAAAAATCACAAAAAAGGGTCATTGACTAAAGAAAAGTTTTATTAATCCGTTAAATAACATTCCTCCAGCATAATCCAAGAGAACCAATTGAGGAGCAAATCACCAATATATCAATGGAACCTCATACTCAGGGGGAAGAATTTGCAGTTGGCTGCATACTATCCATTAAAACCACTCTTGAAGAAGAATTCCAAGCACAAGTCATCGCATTTGACCGCCCCTTAAACCTCCTCATCCTTCATATCCTTCAAAAATTCAGTGTTTAAGTTATATTTAAATGTATGGAGATTTGAATTTTCTGTTATCTTTATTTGTTTATTTATTTTTTAGATAGTTCTTTAACTTTGGATAGGAAAATACAAGAGGGAGTGAAATCTGGGCCAGGGTCAAAGAGGAATATAAGATTACTGAAGGCTAATTATGTGAAGGAATTCACTTTTTTGGGTCCAGGTGAGGATCCTCTTGATCCCAATAAGTGTTTTCTTGATCTCAATACCCTTCAAGCCCGAGAGGACTCAGCTATTAGGTAAAGTTCCAACTTTTTTTCTTTTTCTTTTGCATACCCTTTTGTGCATTTTTCACAAGTTTTTTGCATTGATTTTGTGGGTAAATTTGTTATATTGATTCGTATTCTATAGTGATTTTTGTGGGGGTTTTTTTTTCATTGTTTATGGGTTTTTGGTGTTTGATTGTGCGTCTATTTTGTGGGTTGTGTGTGAATTGCATTGCAGACAAGCGGACGCAGAGGTAGAGAGGATTGGAGTGGGAGTTACTGCTGAGGGCCAGAGTATTTTCGATGCTCTGTCTAAAACGTAATGTGCATCTTCCCTCTTTTATGATGTTTGTTTTTTCAATGAGCCAATGATAATAATAGTAGTTCTTCCCTAATTTTCTTGCAATGAAATATCCACCAAATAAGACTTGCTATAAGTTGCGAGCGGACCTGTGTAAAGCTTTAGTTTTGTTGCGTGCCAGAGCTCCCAGCCGACCACTGGCTACCTCTTTTGAGCACATTGACCCTAGCTTGATTTAGTTTAAACTTATAATAGATAGATGAATTGATGGAATTTTATGCTGTTTGATCGAGTAAGGAGGGTGTTAGAGAAGTGGGTATAGGACCTCGTATTTCCTGATGAAGAGAAGCAAAGTGGTAAAATGTCATTGCAAACAAATCGGATTGTTGTTTAATGCTATGGTCATTGTCCATTCTGACCTTGCTAATTGCCCAAAGGAGATATAGTTCGAGCAACGAAAAGAATTCTTATTACCAAGGTTTAAAAAGGTGAAACTAAGTACTGATATGGTTTTTCTTTATGAGGCGAGGCGTAAGCCTCACAAAAAACAAAAAATCTAAGTAAAAGAATTATAAAATAATACAAAAAAAAAAAAAAATAAATAAATAAAATGAGATGACCAAAAAAAAAAAAAAAGTGCATAAGTGAATATGTAGTCACCATATACTTGCAGATGCATGGACCTAAAGACCTACTCAATGTGGTATACAAATGCTCTTACCTTTAAGAGCAATGTNAAAAAAAAAAAAAAAAAGAAATCACTCCATTTGCAATGGAAAAAGAGAAATAGCTTAAAATAGAAAAAAGCCTAATAGTCTGCGCTATCATCACTATTACTAGTATCGTTAATAGAATAATTATCATATCTAATTTCCTCATCATCTTCCTCTTCGCTACTCTCAATTTCTACAAAATCATCTTCCTCATCCACCAATTGCAATGTGACATTTTCCTTTCCTGTAAATTCAATAAAAAACAATCTGTTAATATAATTTCACAATAAAAGCAAATTTGAATTATAAGAGTATGAATATCTTTTCGTGAAAAAGTTCTTTTCCTAATAGGTTGACTTTGTGTACGCGCAGAATTTCCTTTAGAATAAAAGGGTCTTCACCCGCTTTAAGTGACTTTAATTGCCTGTGTCGATCTTTGAGCTTCTTGTTATAATTGATGTAAACCAAAATATGTAATCTCTTTTTAAATGCCTATTTAAATGGGCCCTTTTCTTTTTTAAGAAGGGGTTTTTTTTTTATTTCTTTTCATACAATTGAAAAATCAAATTTTAAATGAGGAGCGCGCCTCATGCTTCATGAGGCACGCACCTTGAGGCGTGCGCCTCATATTTAAAGGCATGAGTCTCATATTTTTAGTCTCAAAAATACCGCCTCGAGGCATATTACATGCGCCTCACAGTGAGGCGGATGCCTCACTACCGCCTTTTTAAACCATGCTTATTACTAACTATAGGCCTTGTATAGTTTGCATTTTTCTTAAGTTATTATGCTTTACTATAAAATCATTCCTTATTGAGCTTGGCTTCTTGTTTCTAAGCTTGACCTTGATCTTGATATATTTTGACCTTTAACTTCAGGGATGACCAGATTCTAATTTTCAAGAGATGTTGAACTGTACTTTGTGAACTTGATGTAGTGACCTACTTCTGTTGTGTTCCTTGATTCAGTTTTATATAGTAATTTGTCGACTTAGTTCAGTCCTACGTTTTATACGTTGTATACTCTTGTCCATGCATTTTCAACTAGAAAATCAAAGGATGTAGTTTTAACATTTAGCTATATTCTATACAGTATAATGATGTAAATATCGGTATTGAAATTGTTCAAGATGCACATCAGCACTTAAAATTATTAGAATTAAAGGATGATCAGTTCTTATTTACAAGACTCCCAAACTATAGTACTTTGTCAACTTGATGTAGTGATCTACCTCACATGGTTTTCTTTGATTCGGCATTATATAATGCTCTGTCAAGTTGCTGTGGTCCTATGTTTTATATGCTTGTCTGCTTTTGTCCATGCATTTTCAACATGAGAATTAAAGCATGCATTCTGAACGTTTAGTCTTGATAGGCTACCTAAATAATAATAACATCAAAGCTGATAATGAGATCATGCTTCTTTAGTGATTGTTATTGGGTTAGCTCAATTTGTTACTTCTTCGACATAGATACTAGAAACTTGTTAATTTTGTAAATCATTTGATTATTTTTGGTAGAGATAGTGCCTGCTTGTAGTCGTGATGATGAACACCTGTTCATCCTGTCCATCTTTTTAATGTGGTGCCAAAAATGATTATATTTTGCTCTTTCTTAAATGAAAACAATCTACATTTTGAAATATGGATTTAAGGAATTCGAAATACGCTGTGATGATGAATAATTAATGATTGAAGCCAACCTCTTTCAATAGAATAACTTTATTTTATCCAATGAAAAGTCTCAAGGATACTCAATGTGGAATTCTCATTTTCAAGTGGACAACAGGTACTCAATTTTTTCTGCATAATTTATGCCCAACTGAGAATCATTAGAAATGTAGTTGTGGTTGGTGCTTCTCTGCATGACCATAATCGTTTCATACTCTTCTTGTATAGGTTATTTTATTTTGTCTTCAATCTTGAAAAAATTGACAGATTAAAGGGGTTTCTTGTATGATGTACACTGAGAGCTCGTTCTCTCTCTTTTTATTTTTTCTTTATTATTTTTTTTTTCAGTAAATGTAAATTTGCATTTGATCAAAACTTATATACAACTTATATACAAGTACTCTAGACATACCCGGGCTCACAAGATCTAAATATGTACATATGATAAGATCTAAAAACCCATTGTTAAATACTCAAAATGAATTGAAACATGAGTATACAATGTGAACATAACTTTGTATACATGTGTTTTGATCCGTTTTACAATACTATCGGAATGTGATCTAAGATCTTTAAAAATCAGCTTGTTTCTGGTTGTCCAAAGGTGATAAACAATACTGGCCAATGCAATTCTTTTGGCCTTGCTTTGCCAAGGTGTTCCTCGTGCCTCCTCCTTGATCCATTTCAAAGCACTCCCAATGTTAGGCATTGAGCGATTAATGCCCAGCCAAGCTTTAATTCCCCCCAAGCGCATGAACTGACTGAAAACTTAAAGAATATATGCTGGACCGTTTCCTCCTGTGAACCGCAAAGGACGCAATTTCTGTCAAACATCAAAGTGCAGCAGCCTGTCCTTGGTTAGGAGCTTTGATTGGGCACCTAACCACAAGATGAATGAATGTTTCGGAGTTATGCATGACCTCCAAACATCTCCAGACCATGTCTTCTTACTCCCTTTCGGCCTAAAGAAATCATACACCTTGGCTATGCAAAACTGATTCCCAGCAGTCCACTCGGTAAATCTGCCCTGTCCTGCTTGAACGTCCCCTTCGGGCTGTGTCAATATGTCCCTAATTTCCAGCAGTTTTTTGAGCAGCGGCGAGTCATCTTTTCTAGGCGAAACATCCCAAATAGTTGTCCCACGGAGATAAACATGATTGACCCACTGTACCCAAAGAGTGTCCTCATGGATGTTCCAAAGGGACTTCGCAAGCAATGCTAGATTCTAGGTTTTTATGTCCCTACAACCAAGTCCGCCCTCACATTTTGGTAGGCAAACATTCTTCAAAGCAATTAACGGCTTTTTGGATCCCCAAAGGAAGTTTTGTCATGGTCAAATGATTCTCAAAGCAATCGTAGCTGAGATTGGGAAGATAGACAACCAAAAACACTCAACACCTTGAAGCACGGATCTCACAAGTTCAGCCCTTCCGGCATAGGATAGCGATGACTTCGTCCATGCACAAATATAGGCTGTAATTTTGTCAAGAAATGGAGAGATTTGTCTGGTTATTTCAGTTAATGAGCGAGACCTCCTTACTAACTATGTTGACTAACCTTTTTGCGGCCTGCTTCTTAGAGAGACTACAACCTTTCAGGCAGTAGAAGTTTGGGCTGCACGTGAGCTAGATTGATGTATTCAATGAGTTTATAGTCTTGGGGTTAATCTTTGAAATTTCATGTGATCGGAACTGATTATTGCAATTGTTGGCATTCAATGAAGATATCCTAGTAAGCATGAGTCATTATCTCTCGTTCTTTTACTTGTGATGCACCTTCCTCTCATAAACCAAATGACTCAAATATACCCTCTTCTATCTCCTCACTAAAGGAGTCTTTTTATGTAGGCTTATGTACTTTTCACCTTCTTTTTCTGTTGGCTTATAGGGGTGCATAATTTATTAGCATACATTTCTTAAAGTTACACCATGTCCAGCAATTCATACGACAAGAACAAAATTGTGGGAATGCCTATCTTTCGATGACTCGGATGGTGGCAATAAACTGCTTTGTCTGCGGTGTACAAGAATAAATGTTTATTTTATGCGTTTGCATCATTTAGGACCAATTGCAGTTACTGTTCTGGTTGGTGAAGCTATAGCTAGTCGTAATTCTGTATAACATATTCCTTTTATACCAGTGCTTAGTTTTAGATTGCATGAGTTTGTGACTCACAAATTATCTATTTGAAATTGTTTCGATATGCGGGAAAAATGATATTCATCTTCAATCCAGTAACAGAAACTCGATATCCAATTTTAAATGGATCTCTCTGAGCTCCTTTTCTTACATCGAGTTTGTGTCTTGTTAGACTTCGTTGATCTTGATGGAATTGATTCTGATTGCTGTAATTGGTTTTGTAGTACAACGTTATTTTGACATACAAATCCATCTTAATTAATCTGTTTCTTCACGAATATGCCCTTGTTCTTGAAACCAGGCTTCCCGTTTGTTGGGACAAGACCACCATAGTTGTGATGAATGAAGTGCGCGTTAACCCTCCATATCTTCCTGAATCTGTTACTGGAGGAACTCCTTCTGCCAATGAACGTGTTCGGAAAGTGGTAAGATACTTCCCAACCCTAAAGTTATTCTGAATGTTATTTTAGGGCCATCATTTGGCAGGGTTTTGAAAAGTCAAAAACTACTCTTGAGACTAAAAAGTTGCTATTGTACTAGTTTGGATAATTCATATAAGTTCTTTGTCCGATTAAAATAGCTTTTAGAGGAAGCTGACTCTTCTTCAAAAAGTACTACCAAAAAAAAAAAAAAAGCGCTGAAGCCATGCCAACATGGCCCCTAGTACGAGACTTATTCTTGCATTCACCTCATTTATTCTATTTGTTATTCTATTCAGCTTGAGTTCGAAAGGAAGAGGTTGCAAGCTCGTAATGCTGGTCAGTGATGAGTTCAATTCGTTCATCCCGAGATTGCTGAAGAGAACAACCTTAAAGTATGAGAAGTCAATTGATTATTTTCTATTTTCTGATATATTGATTGTGGCACAATATTAAGTTATCAGAAATTAGATGTCGAAAATAGACCGTGTTAGGTTGACTCGACTCATATATTTCTGTCAGCTCAAATTAGGGTTTCATGTCGAGCTTCACATGACTCGTACTCATGCTCGACGTGCAGAATATTTTCATGATCATCAATAATTTTTTATTAAAGAAACAAAATCGATCACCCCAGTGGTTCCAACTGTGAAAATTATTTGACTGTGTAGTACATTAAGCTCACCATTTAATATCTGCGCAGGTAATTAATGGATCAACACATAATTATGAAACATTAATCACGAATAAGAACAAGAGATTGTGATTCATTTTAGGGGAGATATTGTTGTTGCTAATTTGAACTGTGGATGATATGATTCATAATTCGTCACCCTTGACCGTTTAATTCTGTATCAAGGTCGTGATTGATATCGTTTTTTCAACTAATTGTGCCGACAAAAGGCAGTCCCATTTCATGAAATAAAGTAGGCATTTTGCCAAACCGACCATCTTTGGCACTAGGGAAACCAACAAAATTAGAAGGGACAGTGTTGAAAATTTTGAAGTAAAGAAGATGCAATACAAAATTATGGTCTGATAAAAGGCAAATTACAAAACAAACAAACATTCAAAGGCAATTCAGACAGACATGCCGTTGACATGAAAACATAGGAGGCAAGAAGACCACTTGTAGTCCTAGATTCATTAATTTCGTAGACATGTTTCTACCTAATCAATAATGTTACCAATAGTTTTCTTTCATTTTTTTTTTAAATTTTATTATTATTTTTTTGTTTGTGTTTCATGTTAGAACAGAAAAGATCTATGCTTATAAACAAGAGTCCATCGACGTGTTTTATGATTAGTAACAAATTAGCGATGGAATTTAGCTAAAACTTTACTAGAAAATATTTAAAAAATCTTTTAGTAAGTTGGCTATCAATTACACAATTTTCAAGGGAAGTATAAGATACAAATGTCCTAATTTCCTTGCCGTCTAAGGCCCTGTTTGACTGACTTCTATTTTTGCTTCTTGTGTAAGAATTTCATGAGAAAACTATCTTAGACCACATTCCTCTAAAAGTTCATATAACCAAACAAACGCTTTCAAAAAGTTATTCAAATATTTTCAAAAGAAACTTTTAAGCTTTCAAAAGTTATGCCGAAAAGATCCTAAGACTATCTCTAGAGCTGCACCAAATCTCGCGCCAAATCTTGTACTAAACTAAAATTTGTATCCAACCATTACACTAAAAGTTACACCAAATGAACAGTGTTTAATCATTTTCTTCTCTTTTTTATTCTTAGTAATTTATTTATTCGAAATATTATTTTTTTTAATTTTAGAAATACATAAATTACTAAATAAATAATTACATTAAATTAAGGAAAATATTAAATTCATTAATAAATATATTATTAAAACATAGTACAATTAATATAATCACTTAAAAAATTCATTTGAGGATATTGGAGGATCTGGAAGCGATCTACCAGATTATTAAACTATGCACTTATTTTTATGTATCGTTTTCTTTATATAAAACTATATTAATATAGGTATGTCGTCGTTGTAATATATTTCGTGTTAACTATAAATAATCTTGTTTATTATATTTTAAATTTTTTTATTCTTATTTTAATTAATTCAGTAATTATTATTTTCAACATTTAAAATTTATTTTAAATGCAAATAATAATAATAACAATAACAACAACAACAACAACAATAATAATAATATAACACAAATGGACCAAAATACCCTCCAACAATTTTTTTGGCAGGTGAAAAAAATGGGTAAATTGGACTTTGCACCATTTTGATTTTTTGGTGCAAAAGGATAGTGTTGCACCATATTTGTTGCACCATATTTGGTGCAACACTAAAATGATGCAAAATTTGGTTGGTTGGACGGTATTGATTTGACTTATTTTACATTTCTATTTATGATCAACACAACTACGATAGAGACCATCGAAATAAAACATTAACAATTATTGTGCATTTAGTTGCGACAAAATATTGAATTAACAATTTAACATTTAGAAGTGTTGTATATACTAACCATACATTAGAAACATCAAATTCTTGAATCTTAAACAGTTCAAATTATTAATTCTTTTGCCTTTCGGACATTCTTTAAGGCGAAATTGTTCTCATGTTCACGGTGGACATAATAAGATTGTCTATTTGCTGAAGTGGTAGAAGAACTTTACTTACGATTTTATCCAACTGTGAGAATCTAAAGTAAAGTTCTCTTCAAGTTGGCAAAATAAGACTTCATCTTGTGAGCATGAGAACAATTATATTCTTTGAAGATGCATATTAAACAATGTTTTTCTTTAATTTTATTACTGAAAAAATAATGTTAAGAAAGCAACTGTGGTCTATAAAAACATATCCCAAAACTATTTGGTAGGTTCAAATGTGTAAACAAGAAACTAAAATGGATTAATCCCACAAACAAACATTCATGGCATAACTAATGTTACCCCAACATAGTACAATCCAAATATAAAACAATGTACCACTTGAATTTCCTAATAAAACTTGTCCAAACAGTAGAAAACCAAGATCTTCATCATCTAATTAATTAATTAATGGCCATAAAAAGTTAAGAAAAATATTATTTATTATAGATTGTTGCAATCCCCAATTTAGGTCACGTTTGAACAAGAAATAGTTGATTTTTAAGTATATAATGTTTTGAAACTAATATCCTCAGCACCTCACATGGCTTACATAAACTGACATGACTTAGAGGTGGTTGAAGATCTCATCAAAACCTAGGGTTTTTTGAATAATTTAAGGTGAATTTGATCTACAAGAGTAAAAGATCTTCATGTAAGATTTAGGGCATGTCGTATTGCTAAAATCAAAGTCTATTGGTCAAAATCCAACCACGATTAACAAAAGTCAATAGATGACTTGTTAGAATTTATTGTTCTTCGTTTGTTGTATGGTGTAAAATCAAATCACTATACATTTATTCCTCAATTATTGATCGGCCTTCAAGATAAGGTCGACGGGGATAGTAGACCCACTGCACGGGAAAATCAAGACGATGTGTTGTCCATGATATTAATGTTCCAACGGTTTTAAAAGTTTTTGAAGAGACGTATTTTGTGAGGCACGAACTAAAATAAATCCAGAACTTTAATTCAAAATTCTCTCAACTCATTGCCTCATGAGGAATTGACAAACCATTTGATTCTTTACCCATTGGAATATAAAGGTTTAGTCAATCAAATAATAATTAGTAAATTGGTCGGTTCATTGTAATTTTCTTCTTGAAAGTGAAAACTTACAATTATAAACTAGTTTCACGAGATTAAAGTTCTATATAAATGTTCCATACTCTGTACTAAACTTACAAAAACTATAGACTAGATACAATTATAAGTGTATTCTAACTTATAATTCTACCTTGCTCAATAATCATACTTAAGAGAGTTGTTAAACGTGTGATAATTACTAAAGATATTCTTTAGAATCACTCTTTCAATAAAGGAAAGCAATAAAAAGTCTTGAATGATACTCATTTGGCCGGCTGTCGACAAAATTGACTCCATTCTTATTTTTCTTCAAATTTATCTAAAAATTTAATCAATTAAAAATCACTTCCTATTTATAAATTTAAGTTGTTAATGTTAAATCACTTCACCGGAAATTTGAACTGAGACTAGAAAATTTCATATTTAACATGGTCCCTCACGCATAAATTCAACTATATTTCATTAAAAATCTAACACTTTGCACAATGTTCATAAACATTTGGAAGTCATTCAATTTATAGAAAAAAGATTTTTGCTTAATCAAGTTCGATTGTGTCGTAGCTCTATAATTTGGATTTAGTTTATAGTTGAATGAATTACGAGTTTCTTGTTCATCAAATAACTTTGTTTTGTTTCGAAGTGATCATTAAAATTTAATAATGTTTTCTTAACGAAATGCCTCATTAAAGTGTTACATCTATCAAAAATCCCTAACTAAAATTTGATTAAAGCATATATTTGTCTCATATTTATAAGTTGTTTATAAATACCTCAGGCACCCTTTATTCACACATTTCGAAAGATTCACAAGTACTAATCACTTATCTATATATCATTTTTATCTACTTATAATTTAAATCGTTTATGAACACTTTCTAAGCATACATTTGACTCAACAAAATTCAACAACCGTTTTAAAACAAAATAAAGTTCGATGATTATGGGGACACTGAGATGGCAACCATCAATGAGACCATGAGATGTGAACAACATGACTCGAATTCGAGATGTATACCTAATTTGATACCATATTAAATCGTATATTCTAGAATTGTAAACAGTAATAGCCATTGAGACAACAAATCTAGATTCAAACTCAGAATTTGAAACGTTCACCTAATGCGATATCATATCAAATCACTTCGTCTAAAAATTTAAAATATAAAACTTCATCGGATATGGGGAAAAGAGAAGAATTTATTTATTTATATAACTTCAACAATTATAAAAGTAAAATCCAAATCTAAATCTTGACCTGGTCGACATGGCCGAGCACAACCCTCCAAAATCCACTACCTCCACGTGACCATTTCACCAGTATCCAAGCAACCCTGCCGGCAACCATTGAAGCAACGTTAACTTTAATGATTTACACCTTGATCCTGTTCTTAATTACCATTACTATACACAAGTTGACGAAATTAATGATACTTACAAATCTAAATTATAAGTAGATTATTTGGGAAAGGAGGGACAACATATTTGGCGTGTGAGATACTTATTTTACCACCTCGAGGGGTGGTGGGTTCTCCTTATCTCTTTCTTCATTTTCTTCTGTTGATCCTAATCATTTCTAGAGAGAGAATCGGAAATACTTTAGAGAGAGAATTAGAAATAGATGGGGAACTGTCAAGCTGTAGATGCTGCAGTACTTGTAATACAACATCCAGGAGGAAAACTAGAGAGAATGTACTGGCCGGTAACGGTTAGTGAGGTGATGAAAATGAATCCAGGGCATTATGTTTCTTTGATAATTCCATTGTCAATCTCCGGGAAAGAGAATTCCGACGACAAGACTGCACGTTTTATGCGTGTTAAGCTTCTACGGCCCACTGATACTTTAGTTCTCGGACGGGCTTATCGACTTGTCACCACACAAGGTTAGTTCTTGGACAGGCTGGATTTGTGGGTGTTTATGTATAATCTTTGTGATTTTGTGTTAAGGAAGTTTAATGTTTATTCTTTTTGATATATAGATGTAATGAAAGTGCTGAAAGCAAAAAAGTATGCAAAGATGAAGGAAAACCAACCAAAATCCGGTGAGCAGTTGCCGGTAGATTCAGATAAGCAACGTTCCAGTCGAGAGTCCGAAACACGAAGACCTGCATCGGAGAAGAACGATCAGGTAATCTAAATAAGGAACTTATATGTTTAGATTATCTTCTGCATAGCTTTATAGATATACAAGAATATAATGAAGAGAGTATGGTGACTTGTACACAGAGCAGTAAATAACAACAAATCGGACAGTAAAAACGAACTTTAGTCCACAATTGAGAAAAAAAAAAAATGCTACAATGCAATTCATACATTTCGAGAATGCTTTTTCGATTCTTTTCTTAAGGGTACTTACGAATAAATTGACAATTTCAGGCCACGAGACATGACAGACATCAGCAAAGGTCGTCAGGATCAACGAATTTCACAGCAGGGCGGCCCAAGTCCTGGCGTCCATCTCTACAAAGCATTTCTGAGTCATCAGACTTCATACATTTAAGTGGATTTTCAAGCCTGGAACAGAGATGAGAGTAAAACCACGGAAGATGTTCGAACATTTCTACAACACTGTCAATTACTAGTCTAGAACTTGTTGTATGCTGAGTTATAACACCTTTGTATGGCAAAAAATAGTCATTAAATAAAAATTATGACTACAGTATTTTCACATGAAATTGCAACCCAACGCCGTATTTCTTTTCGAGGCTTTGACAGATTGAGTAAAGAAGATACTGGAGATATAGAATAGGAAGAGGCTATTATTTGCGGAATCTGGAGATCCAACTCCCCCAATCCCGATCAACGTAATTTTGAGCCCATAACAAGGAAGCTCGAGCACCCACGGAGTTTTTTCTCCTTGAGCGCAATCGTCATATGTATTAAAGCTCTAGCAATAGCGTTTCAGGTCCCCCATATTCTTCATGCAAGAATTCGTTGAATATCTGTTATCATAGATAACATTAACACTAGTTAATTTTAAACGGTCATGTTAAATTCAATTTCTTCGGACCATACAAACAGTCAAAATAGTAGGTCGTGTGGAATACTAGTAAATTTTGTTTAAAGAGTCGACTAAACCATTTCCACATCAAGAACAAGTTAAAATCTCAAAGGAAACAAATATATCATTGATTTCAATTAATTTTGAAAAATCAGCAGTACAGATTACAAGAATAACTACGATAAATGGGTCCAGTAGATAGGTTAAGAAGAAAATGCCGAGACACGTGTGTATATACTTATAAATGCATACATCTACCAGGATAGTTCCTGAAAGAGGGACCCCTGAAGAGGACAACAAACATTCCAACATCCCAGAGAGAAGAATTAAAGATAACCAAATATAACCACATGTAGTGACTACAAAAGGATGATACAAAATCAACCTTTTGCTTCCACACAGATCAATCATACTAGTATTTTAATAGAATATTAAGTTATTAATTACTAAGACTTGTAAGATTTTACAATTTCCTTGCACATAGAAGTAGAGACCATTATAAGGCTGGCAGACGGTCCGTCTCCAAGCAAATTTCCCTTTTTTGGATAAACTAACCAAAATTCTCGCAAAAATTTCAACGGAAGCATCCAAGTTACAGGTTAATGATGCTCATCACTTGAAGATGTAAACACAATATAACTAGTGAACATAAATTCTTTGATAGAAGCCTTTAGCATATTACAATTAGAGACAAACAAATATGTAGATGTGGATCAGTTGCTCTACCATAGCAAAGATTTCAGAAGTGGAACTACATCAAAATTTACCATTGATGTTATTAGTGTGGATGGAAGTAAGAAATTTTAACATTTTTAATCTTCAAAAAGATAAATTGCAGAAGAAATATTAATAACCTTTGTTTTTATCATGTTCATTCAAACACAACCACCAGAAATATGTTTCTGATTATCATAGACCACAACACCCCGTGCAACTTTTTTATTTCGTATTCTTTAAATAGATTGATCCAAATAGAAACTGAGATGGCTTGATAAAGGTGTTTCCTATAGGGAATTGGGGTTCCATCCCAAAAAGTGAACCTATTAGGTTGAGTAGCTCAATCCCTTGTAAGCTCATTTTCTATCCCAAGTGTGACCGATGTAGGATTTTATTCACTCTTTCCCAACAATCTCCCTCTTTGAACGAAGTATCATATCATCTCAGTCCCCCTTCAAGTGAGAGTAGATCCATCTCTCTTCTTGAAACAAGAAGGATTACATGCTCTAAAAATGGCCGACTTTTACACTATGTCACGGCTACCGCCTAATGTGGCACAATTGCCTTAAGAGTCAACCATGGATTTTTTCAACCTTTACAATTCAACTCAAGGCTCACCACCTTTGCTCGGCTGCAACTAGAGATTCATCTTGTGTGTCCACATGGTTAAGTTTGTGGCCTAGCTCTAATACTACTTGTAGAAAATTGGGGTTCCGTTCCAAAATGTCAACCTATTACATGGACTCGTGGGGTAGCGCAATCCCTTATAAGCTAATCTTTTACCACATGCCTAAGCTATGTGAGAATTCATTTGAAGGACAATGCAATCAAGATTACCAAATCACAACATCAAGACCTGTATTCTGCATTTTCATTGCGAGTATAGTCTAGATATATATAATGAAGCTTAATCAAATTGAGTTTTAGGAGTACAAAGAAATACAGTGGAGCCTATTAGATTTGAGCTTATATTTCTACAATAGTTTGATTAGCATTTGAATAATTTATTCCAATTTTTCCCCGTGTTTTCTGTAACTCGAATATAGACATTATTGTGAGGTTATTAACATAAACAATCGTTTGATAGTCTGGTTTGCTTGAGCCCAATAATCTATACTCTCAATTCAACTTCAGCTTGCAATCTCAATGCTGTAATCTAACCAAAATATTCAATTCAAATGAAGCAAAACCACCATCGCACCCATGCAACCGCTTCCTAAACAGAACTGATTTCCGACAAGAAACAGTCCTTTCTATCATGGCTCTGACAGTTTCCACAGACAATCCTTCAAAGTCAAATTACAAATGCAAATTTCATCTGATAGCTTCACATTAGACACACTGCTTCTAAGTGTTGTAAATTTGTTCAAAATAATGTATGATTGTTTAGGACTTGAGCCATACGAATGATGAAATTAGAAGGTATATAGGGTGGTTTCAGCTTAACCATGCGTACGCACGGCCTTGTCCGCAGATTGCAAAAAATAGTTGCTTCTATCATGCGTACGATTCAAAAATCTAGTCGTTAGGCTGATTTTTTATTTGAATTCATTGTGCATTTTGGTGGAACGTTCCCAACTTTTCAATAGTGTTTGGAGCCTTTTCGTGGGATTATCTTAGAAATCTATAAACAGATGACTAATTTCCAATTCGAAACATAAAGAAAAACAACATAAGAAATTATCATTCATTCAATACTTGAACCTTCCCATTTCATATACATATTCAAACATTTTTCAAGTTTTTTCAACTAATTCAACCAGAAAGATTCATTTATGCTTTTGTGCTTCTTTCTTGATAGACTTGTCAATCCTTTAAACTATTTGTCAGAATCCTAAAAGCATAATAGAGGAGGCAAATATCGTTTTTAGGACAACGTATCATGTGATACGTTGTCCGAGTCTTATTCTTCATTCTTGTTTCTATCTCAATCTCCTCTTCGACATTTCCAACAATTTAAAACGATAATTTACATTTACTACGATGGAGACTGAAATTACGTTAGCTATCATCAAGCTGATGATCAAGATCTGGTGCGTTTGGATATATTTGATGGATCAAACTTTACAAAATGGCAAGACAAACTCAAATTCCTTCTAACGGCATTAAAAATCATCTATGTACTCGCTCTAAACTAGGAACCATTGCGGATGCAACCGAAGAAGATACGGAAGAAGTTCGTACCGAGATAAAGAAGAGGCAAGAGGACAAATTGATATGTTGAGGTCACATCCTAATGCTCTTTCGGATTGGTTGTATGATCTCTACACTAACACCACTTTGACAAAGGAAATATGAGATGCACTTGAAATCAAATATAAAGTCGAGGGTGAAGGTACTAAGAAATTTCTTATATCTAAATATTTTGATTTCAAAATGTTAGATAATATTCACGTATTGCCTTAAGTACATGAATTACAAATCATTGTCAACAAATTAAAAGCGGTGAAAATCGAACTTCCAGAATCCTTTCAAATGGGAGCAATTATTACTAAACTCTCGGGAATTTGGAAATGACATAGGAAAAAGATTCTTCACAATTCCAAACACTTTTCTTTAGAACACATTCAAAAATATCTTAGTATAGAGGAAGAATCAAGGACGAGAGATAAGACCGAAAGTATTTATGATGGCTCTTCAAAAGCCAAATACTATGGACAATGGGATAACTACAACAAGTACAAGAAGAAAAGGAAACCTCTTAGTCCTAAAAAGAATCAAGGGAAGTTCAAAACCAAGTCCAAAGGACATTGCTACGTTTGTGGAAAATCGGGACATTATGCAAGAGATTGTAGTCACAAAAAGAAACAAAAGAAAGAGGGACAAGTGAGCTCCTTCGATGAGAATATCGCTATGGTGGGTGAAATCAATGTGATCCAAAGCAAGCTTCCGAGTTTCTGGTATGATACCTACGCAACCATTCATGTGTGTTGTGAAAAGTTTCTCTTCAAAACTTATCATGACATTGATGATGGTCAAAAGATTCAAATGGTAAATGAAGGAAGATCTAAAGTGATTGACAAAGAGAACGTGGAGATAATCTTCACTACGGGAAAGAAGATTACTTTGACCGATGTTCTTCATGTACCGAAAATGAACAAAAACTTAACAAGTGGAGTTCTCTTGAGAAAACCGAGAATCAAATCTGTATTTGAATCGAAAAAACTTCTAGTAACCCATAATGGGTATTTTGTTGAAAATGACTATTTTATTGAATGAATGGTTAAACTTTATACTTTTGAGAACGATTATAATAAAAACAAATCTTTTGCTTATGTTATCGATTCATTTAATTTATGACATGATAGATTAGCACATATAGGAATTAGCTCTATGAAAAGAATGGTTATATGTGGATTAATATAATGTGAAGTTGATAACTTAGGAAAGTATGAAACATATATTAAAATCAAAGATGATTAAAAAGTCATTTAATAGTGTAGTAAGATCAACTAACTTGAATTTGTCATTCCAATATGATTGACATATTTTGAACAAGTGGGGGATTATTGTAAATTTGTTCAAAATAATGTATGATGGTTTGAGACTTCAGCTAAATGAATGATGAAATTAGAAGATATATAGGGTGGTTTCTGCTTAACCATGCATACGCATGGGCTAAATGGCCATGCATATGCACGGCCTTGTCTGCAGAAAATAGAAGCACTTTGCTTCTACCATGCGTACGCATGGTTCAAAATTCTAGCCGTTGGATTGATTTTTTATTTGAATTTTAGATGCCTTTTGGTGGAAAGTTCCCAACTTTTCACGAGTATTTGAACCTTTTTGTGATATTATGTTAGAAATCTATAAATAGGTAATATATTTCCAATTTTAAACATAAGAAAATAACATAAGAAATTATCATTCGTTCAATACTTGAATTTTCCCATTTCATATACATATTCAAACCTTCTTCAAGCTTTTTCAACAAATTCAACTAAAAAAATCATTTATGCTTTTGTGATTCTTTCTTGAAAACTTTGTCAATTCTCTAAACTATTTGCCGAAAATACTAAAAGCATACTAGAGGAGACAAATATCTTTTTTACGACAACGAAACTCGTATGTGTTCCAGCCTTATTCTTCCTTTCTTATTTCCATCTCATTCTTCTCCTCTTCTATATTTCCAACACTAAGACAACTGTTGGAATATTCCAACACTCCCCCATCAAGATGGAACATCTTGAATTGTAGAGAGAAGCTGTTGGAAGAAGGCAGTCTGGAGATGAGTTGGAGAAGATGCTGGGAACATGCCAGCAGAGATGCATTCCAGAGAAAAAAATGTTGGAATATTCCAATAATTGATCCTTCTTCTAGATCCTTCTCCTATTCGTTATTAGATGCTTTTTCTAGATTCTTCTCTTGTTTGTTATGTAGTTAGTTTGTTAGAAATTCTCTATAAATAGATCAATGTACTCAAAGTATTACTTGAGCTTGATAATTAATAAAATCCTTCTTCTCAAGTTCCTTCAATGTGTTTCATCATGTTGAACTCTATCCTTTAATTTCGTTTTATTCCTGCAAGTAGAGTAGCTTAAATTTCAGTTTCGTTACTTTAATTTCTACATGCTGCTGGTTCATTTCTGCTGGTGTAAATTCGTTTTCTGCTGATTTCAATTTCTTAAGAACAACTACGACACCCGCTACAATGAAAGGATTCAGTACGAAGAAAACAAAATAAAATCTTGTTAGTTGCAAGGTCGAATGCAGCAAACCAAACATGCCTTTTGTTTAAGCAAAGCAAAAGAAACAAAGAATTACCTCTGAACAGACATCGACAAAAGTATGAAGCTCATTCCCCAAAGTTTCTTTTTCCTTAGACAGTTTCTTCAATAACTCAGCTTAAAACTTCTAGGTTTTCCTACATTTTCCACACACACAAAAAAAAAAACAGTAAAACATCATCTACAAGTTAAAAATACAAATTTGAGTGGTTTTTGATTTACAGCTGCCGAAAATTCTGGGAGGCAAGATAGGCGTAGTTTTGAATTCTGTGTTGCATTTAGAGCCGTTGAAAAGGTTTTTGCTGGAATAAGAGTATGGGTGCGCAAGATAAGGGTGTCGGTGCGCAGGATAATGCCATGAATTATGGGGTTTTGGCGTCAGAAGGTGGCCGGAATGAGGGTGCAGAGTGACGCCATTTCCAGTGGACACTCGCCATATGTGCAGCTGGTAAAGAGCGAAATCATCGAGCCAGGGCCCAGTCAGTTATTGGGCCATTTGAAGTGTGTGATAACTCCATTAGAGTTTACACAATTATCTAACTGGCATATTACAAGAATAGCACTATATAGGCTGAAAAAGGAGTACGACACTCTTTCCTAGACTTTCACTTGTAACACTATCTTTTTATTGGGTTAAAAACAATGTTGGACACATAATTAAAAGTTTCATATCATCTAGCAAACTTTATTTTGTTCAAAAGTAGTCACTGAAGTTTCTCATTTTGTTTCGATTTAGCCGCTCAAGTTAAATTCGTTAGTTTCCTAACATAATGTCTGGCGTGTAAAATGACAATTTGATGTGGCATCAACATAGAGGTCTTTCACGTTGAACATTATGTTAGAACAAAATAAAATTTCTAAACAACGAGAAAATTTGAAGCAAAGGGACTAAAAATTTTTCTTAGCCCTTTTTTCAACAACTAGACCAAGGTTAACCATTATAAGAAGTACAAGGAACTTCAGGATAATTTGAGTTGAGAAATACTTTTGTCTAAACTCATTAATATTCAGACAGGTAAAAATTCGGACATATCTTTGTATAAACTCCTTTTTCTTCACCATTTTGTAGCCACATGCATTAGTGTATTCATTACATAAATCACACAAGCTGGCAATTTATTTTCCTATTAATCAACTTAAAAGTATATATCTATCCCAAATTGCTTTTTCTGATAAAGACAGGAAACAAAACAGATCATCATATAAATGTATGATTTATTGGAATGGAGGTCCATGCACTATCACAAAACAATAAAAAGACTTTCACACGCTCCTCTCCATATAATATACACACACACACACACATATA
>CAIGRB010089329.1:9853-21938 GCA_903798255.1 Fraxinus quadrangulata | reverse complement strand
GGGGGGGGGGGGGGGGGGGGGGTGACACTTGGCTTTTTATCAACCATTTTGTCACTTCCCTTCGTAAATGTAGCATAATCTTCTGAATTTGACATTGTGAAATGAAAGTTCTAAAATTTCAAAAATATGTTGGATGAACGATACTAAACACGATAAAAGTATAAATAATTAAAATATTATTCATTATCACGTACTGTACTGAAATAATTATTCATTCAATAGTAATTATTGAAGTAATTATTATTTCAATACTAAACACGATTAAAGTAGGAAAAATTAAAATATTATTCATTATCATCTGAAATAATTAAAATATTGGCGCTTGGTTGATAATTTTCCTTTTTTTTTTTCAAGGTTTTTTTATTATGTGAATTGTGGTTAAAAAGTTATGAAAAATCGTGAAAAATGATTTTATTATTAACTAATATTATTCGTCATTATTAGTGTTAAATATCAATCTAAGTGATCATTGCATATCATTAAATGATATATTTATTTAAATGTAAGGTCATACAATTTATTTAATTGAATATATGAAGTGTAGTCACGTGTTAGATAATATTATTTTTATTTTTGGACTGTATAATTGAAAATAAATAAGAGGAGAGGAGTGATTCTCAAAATAATGAAGCACTCAGTAATTTCTATGAGTAGCCGACACGAGTTGCCAGGGTATATGGACAAATGGCTCTAATACATGGTCCCACCTGTCTGAAATCAAGGGAAGATAAGATTGCGAACATGGGTCATTCCCGAGATTGCACTGTTTAAGGAGTCATATTCTCGAATCAGTCTTTCAAATGCTTGGGGACCATTTCCCACACACCCCAGCTTCACAAAATTCTACCTTTCTTGTTATAAAGTTTTCTCAGTAATAAATAAAACAAATGGCAAAGCTACAAAATCTCATTGTCAATCACATGCATGGCACAAACCCTGCATTTTCGTGGGGGGTGGGGTGGGGTGGGGTGGGAATTAAGAAAATGTATGTAAAATAATATTACATTTTATTAAAATTTCAAATACATCACTCACAAAAAAAGCCCCAAAGACCTTTGTATAATTTGGCCAACTTTAGGCCAATCTAGAAAGAAAAAAATTAGAGAAAAAGAATACTGCCGTGTATCCATTACACGAACGAAACATCACTCACAATAATGTCCCCACAAATCGTTAGGACAATCAAGAAATGGACACCTCTCGTTAAATAAACACACATATAAAACATACGGTAAGTGTGTGTACAAATCACACGGAATCAAAAAATTATAAAAGAAAAAAAGAAGTCTTACTTTGATGGAGCCATGAATCCTTTTTCGACGCTGCTTTCTATAGTTTCTTCATGACTTGTTGCAGTATGGGGTGGCCGATGCAATGATGGTGACCTAGTGAGGAGCTAAACTCATATTTCATCAACTGCTAAAACTTCAAAGTTTTTGCCGACCCCATTGACTTTCACTGCCTTTTTAGGTCCCACAATCCCTTCTCCGGTCATTCAATATTCAATTAATGCTGCCTTTGAATTCATTCACTCTCCCACTTTCATTTCATTATCCATGACCACTAGATATTTAATAATTTCTTCACACACCAAAATAATATGTACCAAATCCCCTTCCTTAGGGAACCAGCAAAGGCCATTCATAAATATTCATGAATGGCAATGCCCACCAAAAAGTTAATAATAGTCTCCCAAACTGTTCAAACCTTTGTACATACATTACACCTACAACCTTATCTACATCACTCTTGTCATTTCCTTTTTTTTATGTCAAAGTCCATCCAAAAAAATATTGGCATTCAAGACTAGACAACTTTAGATATTTGTTTTTTCTCTTATTTTAAACTCCCATCCTTAATCCGAGCTTTACTTGTCATTATCCACCCACAAGCTATTGTTTAGCTTTCTCCGTTTATAAGGCGACGAGGATGAGAAGGATGTGGATGAGGAGTCGCTCCACGAGATACTTGCCCGAGTCATTACTCGGAGCTGAGGTAACACCTTTGGTTGCTTCCTTGGCCTATTAGCGAACGCAGTTTGTTGCATCAATTGATGACAACTGATGATTTTGTCCTATAAAACGAAAAATCATATTGTTTTCTTACCCAAGTTAACATGGTAAGTGCATTTTCTGCTAATTATAAAGTGTGATTATTCATACTTTGTGAAGTCCATCACACCATGACTCAGCATGTTGAGCGGTAACTAAAGAGAAATGTGGGAGGTCATTTGCTGCACAAAGTATTGTTGCAGCGGCAATGCATGATGGCCTATACTCAAGAAAACTGGTCTCTGTTGAATAAAAGAAACTGCAATTAAGCTCATGTTTGATCCACGTTAAAATTTTCATTCTCATTCTTCTACTTATTTTCAACTACTCATTTTTCAATAAAATAATATTTTTCATCACATCAATAACTTTTTCTTCTATTTCAACCACACATTCTCCATCAATCTACTATTCCAAAATACATTCTTCCAAAATAATGTGATTCAATTCATTTTTCAATAAAATAATATTTTTCATCACATCAAAAACTTTTTCTTCTTTTTCAACCACACATTCTCCATCAATCTACTATTCCAAAATACATTCTTCCAAAATAATGTGATTCAAACACACCATAATTTCAACATGTAATATATTTATGTAGTTAGGTACACATATTTTCTTTCTTTCCAGTGGAGCGTGTTTGGCTCTACTTAAAAGTAAATTAAGTAAATGCAATTTCAGAAATGAGCTTACTTTCTTAAAAGATAGCTTTTAAACACAATTAAAATCATTGTACGGCGTAGTACTTTATGGTAAGGTGGAGCAAACATGTCCTATAAAGTTTAATCATAATACCTTGGATATTTGACAGAATAATTTCAGTTGCCTTTGATGTAAGGAATCCCGTGTTAGTTCCTGTTGGATCAATTTTGTGGGCAAAAAAGCTGAGAAAGCTAAATGGAGAAATGGATTGCAGCCTCCAATCCAATACACGTAGAACAAGAAGCTCCATTCTTAAGATGTTTCTTGGTTCAAAAATAAATTTTGCACCTTCAACCTAATAAACAAAAAATGCAGAAATTAATTAATTCTTAATTAAAATAAAAACTTAATCGATTTAGAAAATCACCTGAAGATCCAGAAGAGAAGGAACCAGAGGTTCCTCCACTTTAGCAGCTAATGACAAGCATGCGACGGACAGCAGTTGCGCAGGCCACCCATTCATTTTCTGCAATTATTCACAGGAGTCCGAAAATTTATTAAATTGTGAAAAAAAAAAAATTAATAATAATGATGATACCATTTGAATGCATTAATTCCAAGGTTGTTAAGGATCGAAAAGGACAAGTGAAGCTTCCCGACATATACTTTTTGAAGATTAATACGCAATACGATTAAATTGAATTAATAAAAATTCGTCATCTTGCACGTACTCCATGATTTAAAGTTAAATAAATTATTAAAGTGAATTCATGTATAAGATTTTTGTTAAATCATTTCAATTATTGCTTAAAACCAAGATACTTCTCAATTGTCGTTGAAAAGAAAGTGTAAAAGATTGACTTTATAGCAACAAAACAAAAGATTAAGTAAAATTTAACAATTATTTAAACCAAAAAGTAATTTAAAAGTAATCATGGCCAATGGTGAAGGGAATTTTACCGGCAATTGACGGGAGTATAGAAAACGATCAAAATAGTTGACGGAGAGATACGCCGTTAACGGCTGAAAACCGTAGTAACGTTGCACCTGCATAAAAAATCACACAATCAACTCTCTGAATCCAAAACTGGACTGTAAATTTTATATTGCGCCAAAAAATCACTGTTTCATCGCCTATCCTTGTGACAACGAGAAACCGTTCATTTCGTCCACCACGGCACATGATAGCACCATCCGCCTTGATAAAATGCGCGTATGAGGATAAATAGAGAAACATAAATAATCTCTGTTGTTAAATACAGGCGTTCCGTAGCTATCTTTGAACTGTACAACGTGCGCCGTGCCATTATTCTCAAACCAACTTTTAATCGAATCGTTTTATCAGTATAGACAGCGCAGTGAACCAGCTGCGCATGATAACGAAAACGATAAAAACAGTTGGAATCTGAGAAACGATACCTTCAGAATCCATGCAACAGAATCTGCTCTAGTAGATGCATCAATTGATTGAGTTGAATGGAACTTTTCTATATAATCGCTGCACGGAACCATGAAATCTCTCTCGTTCTCTATGAGTCCGGCAATCGATTCCTGGACTTCCGGCTTAAGGAAATCCTGCTCCGATGAGCAATCCATCAGGTCTTCTCCGCCACTGGAGAAGATTATACTGGAGTCCTCGCCGCAGAGAAGGTCGGAGAAGCAGTCGGAGCACGAGACTGACATGGCGAATGCGATCCTCAATCATTCTTTTCTCATCATTCTTATGGTCTTTTAGTTACCAAAGATTCGCCGGAGATTCACCCGAGATGCCAAAACGATGATCTGGAGAAAGAGTAGAGAGAGAGTGGACTGTATGTTTAGGTTTTTCGTGTGTTTTGATAGATTCTCTAACTATTTTCTTTGGATATATATAGTTTTAAATTAACATTTTTGTTGTGAAAAGAGAAAAAAAGGAGAATAGTGAATAAAAGTTAATAAGTTTGTGTGTTATAATGAGAATCAAATTTCTATATTTATAGGGTAAGATTAGGAAAACAATTATAATAATTTTCAGGGCTATAAGTGTACAATTGTCCTTCACTAATAAACTTATCATTTACAACACTTCCCTTTGAATGACACATTACAAAATATTTGCGTCGTTAAAATTTTATTTGATAAAAATTTAATGGGACAAAAAAATCAAACGAAAGAAAAAAGAGTACAATTATTTTGGAGTATTAAAGATAAATGTTGTCTCGTTAAAACCTTGTTAGGAAAACTCAGTGGAATAAAACTTAAACGAAGGAAAAAGAGTACAACTACTTTCTCCGATGTTGATCACCGAAAATCTTTGGGTTGACGCACTCCAATCTTGGGAACCAATTTTTTGAATGTAGATGTTAGCAGTACTTTTGTAAATAAATCAGCCACATTATTACTTCAGCGAATTTGTTGAACATCGATGTCGCCATTCTTCTGAAACTCGAGTGTATGAAAGAATTTTGGAGAAAAATGTTTTGTCATATCACATTTGATATAACCTCATTTGAGTTGTGCAATATAAACATCATTATCTTCATATAAAATTATTGGACTATCTTTTATTGAAATTAATCTGTATGATATTTGGGTATGATGGGTCATATTCTTCAACCATACACATTCTCGGCCTGCTTTATGTATTGTAATAATTTCAGAATGATTTGAAAATATTGCTGTCAAGGATTACTTCATAGATCTCCATGATATAATTGTTCCTTCGCGTGTAAACAGGTATATTATTTGTGATTTAGCTTCACGAGGGTTAGAGAGATAACATGCATTTACATATCCTATTAAAGCAGATCCCACCTTTTTTAAAAAAAAAATAATCTTAAATCAATAGTACTCTTTAAGTAACAAAAAATATGTTTAACACAATTTCAACGTCTTTGTGTTGGTGTAGAGATATATCTTACAAAGAGATTTACAAAAAATTATATTGGGTCGAGTACAGTTTGTAAGATAAGTTAATGTTTCAATTGCACTAAAATATGGTGCTTCGGGACCAAGAATATTTTTTCCATCTTCAAGTGGACGAAATGGATATTTTTTCATATCAAGTGATTGAACAACCATAGGCGATGCTAATGGATGTACATTATCCATATAAAAGTATTTTAAGACTTTTTATGTATATGTAGATTGGTGAACAAATAATTGTTTAGAGAAATGTTCAATCTGCAAGTTGAGACAGAATTTGATTTTTTCCAAATCTTTCATCTCAAATTCGTTTTTCAAATAATTTTTAGTTTTGTTGAGCTCTTCAAATGTTACAATTAAATTTAAATCATAACATAAACTGCCACTATTACAAATCCAATATTTTTTTTATGAAAATATATGGACAGACATCGTTATTTTTATAGCATTCCTTCAACAAATATTCGTTAAGACGATTTTAGCACATACGTCGGATTGTTTCAATCCATACAATGATCTTTACAATTTAATTGAGAACATGAATAATTTGTTCCTCTCACTTTAAATCCTTTAGTAACTTTCATATATATGTTACTATTAAGTGAGCTATACAAATAGGCAGTCACTACATCCATAAGGCGCATATCGAGCATTTTTGACATAGTTAAACTAATTAAGAATCTAAAAGAAATGGTATCCATTATGAAACAGTATATTTTCTCATAATCAATTCATGGTCTTTGTGAGAAACCTTAAGTTATGAGTCGGGTTTTATATCTTATAATTTCATTATTTTCATTTTTCTTTCATACAAAAATTCATTTGTATCTAACAGAGATTACATTTTCAGGTGTTCGAACTACATGTCCAAACACTTTCCATTTCTCTAAGAAATTCAATTCTGCCTATATAACTTCTTTCTACTTTGGCTAATCATTTCTATGTTGATAGTATTTAACATACCGTAGTTCAAAATCTTCATTTTGCATAATTTCAAAAGTAACGTTAAAAGCAAAAATATTGTCTATAACAATATTATTTATTTTCCATAATTTATGAAATATCATATAATTTATTGAAATTTCATTATTTTCGAATATTTGTGGTTCTTCAAGAACCATATTTTCAATATATGATTTATCAATCTTTTCTAATGTTACTTTTTCTGAAATTTTTGGTTGGTTTTTCTCTTGTACTTTTTTTTAAGGTACAGAGTTTTTTGAACCAACTGATCGACTACTTTTCTGGCATATTTGATATTCATTTGCTACAGCAAATTATTCTATAGTGACATCATTTTTGCTGGAATATTTTTTGCTGATATATATGATTTTGTTACTTTTTTGTGTCAACAAATATATCTGATAATTGATTTGAAACTCTTCGCAAATGAATGATTTTTTCAATATCTTGTTCACATTGATTGTTACGGGAATCAAAGTGAAATAGAGTTGTTTCATTACAAGAAATTTTACCTTATTTATCATGATGTAGTTTTTCCCTCTCAAAGTTGAGGAAGTCATTTCATCAAAATGACAATATGCAAAACGTATAGTAAATAAATCACATGTTAAAGGTTCAAGATACTTAATAATGGATGGTGAATCAAAACCCACATAAATCTCAAATCTTTGTTGGAGACCCATTCTAGTCCATTGTGGGGGAGAAATATGGACTTGAACACCACAACCAAAAATTCGCAAGTGAGAAATATTAGGTTCATGACCAAATGCTAGTTGTAAATGTGAATATTGATAATATGCAATTGGTCTGACACGAACCAATGATGCAGCATGTAATATGACATGACCGCAATAGAAGTTGTGAGTTTTATTTTCATAAGTAATGGTCTAGCAATAAGTTGTAGATGTTTAATAAATGACTCTACTAAACCATTTTGTGTACGTCTATACGCAATCGAATTTTCAATAACAATCCCAATTGATATACAATAATCATCGAGTGCTTGTGATCTAAATTCACCGATGTTGTCAAAACAAATTGTTTTGATTGAGTAATCGGAGAATTGTGATTTTGATTTTATGAATTGAGCGAGTAGTTTAACAAAAGTTACATCCTTAGTGGAAAGTAAGCAAACATGTGATCATCTAGTAGAAGAATCAAATAATATCATAAAATAATGAAAATGGCCCACATGATGAGTGTATTGACCCACATATATCTACATGAATTATTTTCAAGAAAGTTAGAGATTCAATATTGATCTTTGTAGTCAAAGGTCTAATAACTAATTTGCCTTACGAATAAGCAACATATGGATAATCATTAGATAAAATAATATTATTCTTTAAAGGATGTCTATGCAAGTTGTTTATTAGTCGACGAATCATTATAACTCTTGGATGTCCAGGCGATCATGTTAAATTATAAATTTTTTTGAATCAACGAACTTCGGTTCGTGGTAATATTTGATTCTACAATTTTTATAAATATATAATACATGCTGATGGGAGCGTATGAAGTTTTTCTTTTATCTGCTTTTCTTTTATCTGCTTCTAGCCAGATACAAAAGAAATTAAACAAAGACATTGAATATTATTTTCTTGCTTCGTTTCAACGTAATATTCATAGCAGCGGATATCTTTAAAATTAAACAAATTTCTTTTGGATTTGCTAGAATAAATTGTATTGTCAATATATAATTTTGTATTATTTGATAAAATAATATAAGCTCTTCAGAAACTTTCAACGATATTCGATAAACTTGTTATCATATTAACATAATTTTCTATAAATGTTAAGTCTAGAAAATACTTTTTGTCTTAAATAATAGTGCGCATATTTGCACTATCATTTAAACATATATCTCGACAATTCATCTATAATTTTGTGATGTTTATCATTTGGTCAATTTCACAAAAAAAAATATATAAAAAAAAATAAAAAATAAAAAAAATTACAATAAGTTTTGAAGAATATGATTAAATATCACACAATAATTAATCATGTAGTCAATATCAATATGACATAAATTATATATTTTCCTTCAAGGATAGACACTAATTTAAAATAATATGCTTTTCGAAATATGTGCTACTTCGAGAGCATATTATATTTTACTATTGTTTTTTAAAGAACAATATATCAATACTCTTTTGGAATATCGAAAAACATAATTCACGCTCTTCAAGAGTAAGTAATATTTTTTAAAAATATTAATTATAACGTTGTGCTTCTTTAGGAACAATAACATGATAAATTATTAATTTAAAGCTTATGGAAAAACATATAAAAATATTTAATTGCCATATAGACATCATATGGATTTATGTAGAAAAATTAATTATCAAAATGTAATAGTAAAAAATCTTCCAAACATGGACGTGAATTGACTTCATATACATACTTGCAAATGCTACAAAGTAATCTTTATGCATATAATGAAATAATCATTATGCCTACATAAACCCATGAATTGACAAAATACTTAACCATGGAAAAGATATTAGTAAACCATGAATTAGTATAATAAATACATAAAAAGTAGGTATAATAACTGTATAAATGTGTCATAACATTATTATATTCAAAGATGCACTTTATTATTTAGGATACCATGAAAATTTTTAACTCTTTCACGCAGATATGTAAATAAAAAAATCATTATTAAAAAAAAAATCATTCACGTGGAATGAAAGTAATCATAATAATCATCCACCAAAATATTGATTCTTACATTACCTTCCGTCGATTTATGTGTAATAAGAAAATGAATTGGAATTTCTTTTGAAACAGATGATGTCGTCTTCTTCTTCTTTTCCTAGAGAATACTAAACTTGAATTACTAAAAGTTATTCTATCGTGCTATAATGAGAACATTTTTGTGTGTGTTATAATGAGAACCAAAACCTTATATTTATAAGACAATATTAGAGATATAATGGTAATAATTTTTAGGGCTACAAGAATATAATTGTCATTTATTAATAAATTTATCATTTACAACTTTTTTTTTTTGGATTTTTCTTTTTTAATTTCTCTTTTGCAAAATTTTTTTATTTTTATTTTTTGGAGACGAAAATAGAATAAAAGAAAGTTATTTTATATTATACTCAAACATATGAATTTTTAATTCTTTTTGTGTGAACGATTATGAGATAAATGAGTTTTGAAGTTATTTATAAGAAGCCTATCGACCTTTACAAGTAAATTGATCAAACATACTTTTTATTCACACTCAATATAATCTAGAAATTACTACTAATGTATTATCCATACATTTTATATGACACATAACTTATAATTACTTAAAAGTATTATCAAATACAGTGTAAATCAAATTTTAACAGTGGGAAATGGAGGCAGCCGAACCCACGGTTTACGCTTGTGTAAGTGTGGACAATGATTTGTGATATTGAAATTCTTGAAAAAGTTGGGAGTAGGTGGAATAATACAATTAAATTCAACCCTCTCCCTTCATCCAAATTGAATAACCATCAGATGATGGTGAGTTTGATCCGTTTATGTTGAAGATGACTAAAAATGTCTCCTCAAATTAAATTAATACAAGGAAGTTGTTGTACTTGAAATTAGCGTTTAGCTTAGTTAAACCACATCATATGCCATTTGTGGTCCATATTAGCCGTTTCGTGTAATCTGATAAGGAATTTCACTATCTTAAAATCATTATAGTTACAATTGTCATTCACTGAAGTTTCATCGATTCATGGCATGTCACTAACTTTCTGGCAATGAACAAGCGTCAATCACATATATACATGATTTTACAACTTTGTTAGAAGCTAACTCAAACTTGCACCGTCTTATTTTCTATCGCGACGTTGACAACACAGTAAACCAAAGTATATTGCAAAAAACTTGGATGGAAAACAGAAAGATTTATTTTTCAAAAAAATAAATTAGTTAATCTAGAATTCTAAAATTCAATTTTGGAGATCACGTGATGTTGGGATTAATGCAGGTAGGCTAAAGTTAAGATTTTGATTGTGAACAAAATGGTATAAGCTTGTGTGACTGTGAAATCAACTGATCAAACAAAGATGAAAGTCAACAATGGTGATCTTAAATAAACTTTAGTATGCTTCCCGCCAACAGAGGAAAGTTGTACCGAAGAAACATTTTTTCACTTCTTAATTGCTGTTTTCCAATAGCGTATTCAATTTTCTTCATAGCATGTGGTCCAACTGATTTAACCTACCATTTACATATTTGTCATGTCAATTTATTGCAAAATTGATCGATTCTTAAGTCACCTCTCTTTATTAGTTCAGGCACAATTGTATGTTTTTTTTTTTTTTAAATTGTTTATTAATTTCATCTCGTTTTTGCATTCCACGAACAAAGTTCACTTGCCACTTGTGTAGTGCACTTGCAACATGTATGGTCGATAACATACCCCATAAAAGGGATCATTTATAAGTAAACTGTGATAATTGAAATTTCATCGATTTAAAATCGCCCTTAATGTATATAACTATCCTTCTCTTAACGCCCGTAAATATAAATATGATGTACTAAGTTATATTTTAATGAAAAAACCCATAGTCAACATCCCATGAATAGAGGGCATTGTTGCCCATCATATGGATGAGATGTTGGGCTGTGTTGGAGGTGGGATGTTACATTATTTTGCGCTTCTTCTGCTCAAAGGGTCCATACATGTTTTGTCACATAGCATGTCCATTTTAATGTATAGTGGAACATCTTTTTCAACACTTGCAATCTTTGAATGTTCTTCTTCTTTTGCTCTATATTTCTAAATTGTATTATTTGCCACTCTCAATGGTGTGTTTTTTTTAAAGATTATTCTTTCTTGGAACTTTAATTTCGATTTCCATTACCATAATAGTGGAAGGAAAGACTATAATTTTATGCACAACTTTATCTAAAGGCAAACGTTACGTGTTATGATGAACTCAACATGGCGGAAAAATGATGTCATAGTTATTGTCCAGTGACCAATAATTGCAACATCCAATTACACATTTTTCAGCTTTCATTTTTTCCTTATTTACAACAATAATTTAGCAAAAAGTGTTACATTTTTAATACCATTTACTCATTTAGTATTCTGTATTCGCTCCGAAACAAATTTAATTGATTAAATCTTATACTCAATAAATTTAACAGCGACTACATGATTCATTATTGTCATTGTATTCAATAGATTATTACGCTACTAGGAGATCAGTGCAACTAGATTTTTAACTACTACAACAAATCATACTAATTTTTTCTACTATTCTTCAATTGACTACCGAAATCAACTCTTTAGAACTGAGGTATTTGTAAGAATACGCAATATGTTCCAACTACCTAATCTTCATTTCTTTAATTTGTCTTTGTTTGGGGTCGCTACCACTTGTTATGTAGTTAAATTTTAACCTATAATAATTATTATTTTTTTCATTATATGCATTATATAACTTACTTTAAAATGAATTCTACTTCTAGGGATCACAAGGAAATTTATAGAGAGAGACATTGGATTCAGCCAAAAAAAT
>CAIGRB010089315.1:1857-40279 GCA_903798255.1 Fraxinus quadrangulata | reverse complement strand
AGCAATCTCATCACACCCCACGATCCAAGGATCCCAGTTGTGGGCGGTTGAATGACAAGAGTAATGGCAACAGTTAGAGATGGCAGTTTCACGATAAATCAGTCATCATAAAGAAATTGGGTAGTTATAGAGCACCAAACAGTTCTTCACAAAGAAACTATCAAAAGAGTATAAAAAGGAAGAGAAAACATTGGAGAAATGAGCCCGAATCAAACACTCTCAACAGAGAATATGTAATTTCAATTTCTTCGTTTAACTTTAAAACGCTTCTTTTAGTACTCGTGTGCTTGCACCCCTTGAAGGTATTCTATTTATTTCCAATTTGTAAATCTTCACAAAATAAAACACCTATTTTTTGGGACTTTGTCTCAAGTGGTCTGTTCCTTACACAATCGTCTGAACTTTTTTTAATTGTTAGCGATAACCAGCGCGAAACAGACCCCCCCCCCCAGCAAAATGTCATTGTAGAACGTAAGTATTGGCATCTACTTGATGTTGCTAGAGCTCTAAAATTTCAAGCAAACTCGCCTATTTCGTTTTGGGGAGAATGTATTATCACTGTTGCATTTTTTATTAACAAACTTCCAACTCCAATCCTTAAATATATTTCACCTCATCAAGTTTTACTTGGAACTTTTCCATCATATTCATCTTTTTGCGTATTTAAATGTTTATGTTTTACTAAAAATATGAATATTCAACATAAATTTGATGAGCGGGCCGAGCCGGTATTTTTGTTGGTTATCCATATGGTCAAAAGGGATATTGTATATATGATTCCAAAGCTCATAAAATTTATGTTTCTCGTGATGCATATTTGATGAGTCAATTTTCCATATCATGATCTTTCATCTCCATCGTTAAAAAAATCAATTATCATTACTTCAATCAATGACAATTGAACGTTTGACTACTCCGCTACACTATCGATTGTTTCCACTGATGTTTATTCAAGTGGTTCTATCCCTCATAATTTTACTGATTATTCCAATAATTCTCTAATGCCTATTCCCATATCTTCTCAGCTTGATAGCTCAACCAATTTTCTCTATATTTCTAATGACATTCCCTCCACTAATTGCCCTTAATGACACCAGCTCCTATAATTAGTAATCACCCTCAACGAATTCGTCGCCCACCGAGTCATCTCAAGGATTATATTTGCAATCATACTTCATTCTCTACTGATTTTCCACTAGCAAATTTTTTTCTTCCCATTTAAGCCATTCTGATAATGTCTTTCTAAATAATATCATTGAAAATCAAAAACCAACATCTTGTCTTGAGCCATGAAATCTGAAGAATGACGTGATGCCATGGCCAAAAAAAATCAAACGACATTAGTCTTTATGATCACTCCCCAAAGGAAAATCACCAATTGATTGTAAATGAGTCTATAAAATTAAATATCGGTCTGATGGTTCTATCGATAGATATAAAGCTCGTTTAGTTGCCAAATGTTATACTCAAGTTGAAAGCATCGATTATCGTGATACCTTTGTACATGTGGCCAAATTAGTTACTGTTCATCTCCTTCTCTCCATTGCTGCCATTAAAAATTGATCATTGCACCAACTTGATGTCAAAATGTTTTTTCTCCAAGGAGAACTCAATGAAGAAGTGTATATGAAACTCCCTCTTTTTCTCGTAAGGAAAATACTCGTGAATGCAAATTAAATAAATTTATGTATGATCTTAAATAGGTTTCTTATCAATGGTTCTCCAAATTCTCAACCACTCTTATTCGTCGAGGTTTTCGTCAAACTATTTTAGACTAGTCTTTTTTCTTGTATTCATAATCAGAATTCTATTTTTGTTCTCATTTATGTCGATGATATCATTATCACTGGAAAACAATGATGATGTCATCTCTGATATAAAATTTTTTTACTCAATCTTTCTCAATAAAAGATCTTCGTAATTTACGATATTTTTTAGGTATTGAAATATTTCGCTCTAAACAAGAAATTTTTTTTGGTGTCAGTGAAAATATATTCTTGACACATTATCTGATTCTGGTATAATTGGTTCTCGACCATCAGATTTTTCTATGGAGCAATATCTTCATTTATGATCAAAGACGGTACTCCCCTTTCTGATCTAGCAGTCTATCATCGGTTCGTAGATCGTCTTTTACATCTCACTGTAACATGACTTGATATTCAATATGCCATAAATAGTCCAAGTCAATTCATGCAATCTCCATATTCCTCCCATCTTGATGCTGCCAATCGTGTTCTTCATTATATTATAGTTAGCGTTGGTAAAAATTTATTCCTTTCTGCATCTAGTTCTCTTACTTTTGTCGGATATGCTGACTCTGATTGGGATGGCTGTCCTATGACTCATTGCTCCACTACTGGTTGTTTTACCATGTTAGATTCTATTCCCATTTCTTGGAAAATCAAGAAACAACCAACGATTTCTCATTCTTCTGCAGAAGCAGAATATTGTTCCCTCACAACACTTACTTCTCAATTGCAACGGTATATCACATCTTGGATCTTGGTATTAATCATCCTCAACCATTTTCAGTTCATTGTGATAGCCAAGCTGCTACTCACATTACTGAAAATCCTGTATTCCACAAACACACTAAATATATTGAAATTGACTGTCATTTTATTCGAAAAAGATTCAAGAAGGTCTTCTTACTCCTTCCTACTTACAATCTAATGATCAATTGGCAAACATTTTTACCAAATCACTTGGAGGTGATGCTTGTCGTCGACTAATTCATAAGTCGGGTTTTTGAAAGGTTTGATATCATATTCAAATTCAAATTTTTGAAAGGTTTGATATCATAGGAAATACAAATGAAATGTTTTGGTTAAGTCTACAATAAAATGAAAGGTTTGGAATCGTGACTGCAATTGTCCCAAAAACCAATCTCTTTTACGCTTTTCATAGTTCAAAAAAAAAAAAAAAAAACTCTTTTGTGTTGCAATCACCGAATTTGGTAGAAACTGGTAAATTATAATTACATTTATTTCTCGTGGAACGATAACTCAACTTACTACATTATTACTTGTCAATAATCTATTACACTTGCGGGTTTTGTCTGTACAATTACCTATCACAAAGACCACCCGAAGCTGTAAGAGGGATGAAAAAAATCTGGGAAAAAAATATCATGATTAGGAAATTGAGTTACAAAATCACAGATCTGGAAAACTTCTCATTAATCCACTAAGAGCACAATGTCAAATAAACAAAAGCAATGGAACAGATACGAGAGTTCGATGAGAGAAATCAATACATCAGAACATTGAAGCCAAGGCGCACCAACGAACGAAAACCCACATAAACCCCAATAGCAAAACATATAATTAATAGAAAATTTAGAATCTTGTATACACATCGTCAGAATTTATAAGAAACCACAAGCAGAGGACAAATTCACTAGTAAAAGAAGAAACCACATACTAAATTGGATTCGAAAAGGAAACATATAAATGAGTTGAAATTATTACCCAAAGAGAGAACAACTTGAACACAAAAAAAATAACCAAAACTTTTCAAATAATTTATAAACTTGAAAAAAAAGGGGAACCAAATCAATAGGTCGAACATAAAGTGCATCAAAAGAAAATGATAAACTGAAGAAAATCGATTCAAGCAACACACAAAAATTTACAAATTCTTTAGTGGGGACGAATCTAACCATCGGAACACAAACACAAATAGATCTAAAGAAGTCGTTCAACCAAGAGGAGAGTGAACAACGATGGTGTAGAAAACGAAGACTAGATGCAATAAGGTAGTAGAGTTCGCAAGAGTAATCAAAAAAACAACAACATGTTAAAGCGAGGGCGAACGAACAAAATCTCACACAAAACAAAAGTTCATCACACAGACCTTCACGAATAGCAGAAAATAATGCAAAATATATAAGTATCGAAGCGGAAGTGCATGAAACAACACCACAAGCAAGCAGAGCAAGAATGACTCATATGCACCATCATTTAAACACAAAAAGCGTAAATAGAAGCACGCAAATTTAACGACTACGGCTAAGAAACAAGAACATGTGTAACAAAAGTTAGTTACAACAAAAAAACGAAAAACTTGATTAATATTAGAAGTAAAATGAGAGACGAAACAGAAAATAGAACAATTGAAGACATAAATAATGAACATTGAATTTCAACTCTTGTATAAACATTGTCTAAATCTAAAAGGAATCAAAGACAAAGAACGGAATCTACTCACAAATGCACAAACAACCCAATAAATTAAACTTCTTTTTTTATAATTTATAAATTTGGTCTTATGTCACCTGTTAAAGTAATTTAATTGCTTAATGCTACAATAGAAATGATTATATGACATTAAAGTCCATTCTAGAATATCCTAATTTCTAAATGTGCTGATCTTCGAAAAGAATCAGCATCATTGTCAAATTAGATGACAACCCTGAACAAGCAAGTCAAAAAATTAGATATTTTGATGTAAACATCGTCAAAACTTCATCCCAAGTACATTTAAAACCCAAACTAACCGAATAGAACGTTGAATTCAAACCCCATATGCAAAAAACTAAAAAAGTGCAAACGCAAAGGTGAACGCAATAAAACTACAAAACACACACACACACACACACACACACACATACACACACAAAAAAAGGGACTGAAAAAAGGTTACCAATTTTTAACCAATAGAATAGAATAAATAAAGATGGTAGAAAAATCGAGAAATAGATAAAGTAATAGGAATACAAAAAAGTCGAGCAAGAGAACATCAGGCAAAACAAATTCTTAAGTGAGAGTTACAGTAACGAAGATGAAACTAAAAATAGAGAACAACTCTAACTTGAAAAATAACGAAAGCTTTTCAAAACGTGTATAAACTCGATAAAAAAGAACACATTAGATAAAAAAACACAAGTAAAAAATAGATCTCGACTTTTAACGAATAGATTAGAATAAACAGAGATGGCAGGGCAATCGAGAAATCGGGATAGAAATTAAGTCGAGTAAGAGAACCCAATGCAACGAGATTCTTAAGTAAGAGTTACATATAGATAGTGTTGGACTCAAATGATTATGTGTACTCCTAGAATTTGTGTTGTAAACGCATTTGTGAAATGCGACTTTATTAAATGAAGCGTTTTTTTATTGGATAGAGACATGTGACTTTATCTTGGCTGTTGATTGATGAATTTTGTAATGCTCTATTATTTCTAGCTTGTCGTTTCACTTCGCATGGTGTGGGTTTTCATATGACTAATGGCTGTTAGTTTTTGGAGAGAGAGAAAAGTGAGAGAAACTCTCGACTGCTAGGGTTTCTTCTTTTGAGTTCTTCATCTCTCAAACTTTTGATTTGAGAAACACAATCTGTAATATTTAGTCTCTGATTTGTGATATTCTGAGGAATGTTTGTAAGAACATGAGGGTTCTTTTGAATTGCTGTTTTCAGGGGGATTTTTGAGAAGATTCTTGGTGATTCTTCATAGATCGTTTGTTATCTTTGAGAGATAAGTGTTCATGTGTTATCTCAGTGTATTGGTTAAACATTTGTAATCTTTATTGCCATTTTGGGCTATTTAGTGCAACCAATCATAATCCAATTTATTGGATGTTTAAAGGGGGATATAGGTGTTAGAAGTGGTCGTCACAACTCTGGGGTTTAGGTTGAAAGAAATATCTTGTGTTGAATCCTTTAATTTTTGCACATTTTTCTTTTCTGTGAGATCATTTATTTTTGCTTCTCAACATTAATATCGTGTGAACCTAGCCCTACAGTGATATCAAAGCCATTACCAAGGACCAAGATATCTGGATCTTGGAGAAAATGGTTGATCTATTATAGATCAAAAATATTTTGAAACTGCTGCCAAACAAAACTGAAAGAAAATGAGTCTATACAAACTCGCTGGGTGAGATTTTTAATATTTGTAAAGTTTACTTTTTAGAATTTAGGGTTTCTTGATTTGTCGTACACAAAAACCGCCCTTGAAACTAATCTTTGTCCAAAAGCTCTTACGAGACATTGGGAATCTGAGATAAATCAATTTCAGGTGTGTACTTGGAGGATCTCAAAGGAGAAATCTTCGAAACATATTATTGTGATCTTTGTTATTGTGTTTTCTTTTGAGTTTTGGTCTGCATGTTCTCTAATGTGCTTGAAATTTGCTAAATTTGTGAAATCTTGTTTTATTAAGTGTATTACTGTGATTTGTAATTTCGCATCAATCTATATTCTTATTGTTCTTTTCAAATTTGTGAAAATCGTCTTCTATTTGTGAGTCATACGTGCCTATAATATGGCATCTGTTAAGTTCGAAGTTATTCAGTTTGATGGAAAATATGATTTCAATATGTGGAGTAAAAAAAATGAAAGTCATTTTAATAAAAATGAGATGTGTTAGGACTCTAGATGATAGTTCACATGCTCACTTACTTCCTGCAAAGAAAACTGAACTCGAAGAAGTTGCTTGAAGCACTATTTTCTTGTACTTATATGAAAATGTGATAAGAACTATTGGTGAAACAAAAACTACTTCTAAATATGTGACTAAAACCACTCCCAATAAATATTTTCTACCGAAACAATTCTTTCTTCTAAAATTAATTCCTCAGTTGATTTAGATGAAAACTTGAACATATTTACAAAACTTACCCAAGACTTAGCCAACTGCGATAAAAAAAACTTTCAAAAGATCAGATGACTGTAATCTTGTTAAACTCCATCAGTGATAGACATAAAAACATCAAGGTTTCTCTAGAGTATGGTAGGGAATAACTTACCAATGATATTATAATAATGCCCTAAGAAATAAAGCTTTAGAGATAAAAGCTGAGTCTAGTAATAGACAAAATGGAGATAATTTGTTAGTAAAAGAAAAAAAATTTGGTAAATCAAATTATCACTCTAAGTTTTTTAATAAAAATAAAAATAAATTGAGTGATAAGAATAAGTCCAAAAATAAGGCTAAATGCAAGAAGTGTTATTACTATGTGAAATTGGGTCATTTTACTAGAGATTGCTTTAAAAAGAAAAATGATTATAAAGAAAAGAGGTCTCACGATGGGAGTAATGCCTTAATGTATAATAAAGCTAGGGCTGAAAATGGTTTAGCCCTTGTTAATGCAGAGAAGAAATCGAGTGAGGAATGGATACTTAACTCATGAATTTAATAATTTTTGCAAAGAACGTTGTATTTTAAGACAAAGAATTATCACCTATACACCTCAACAAAATGGAATAGCTGAGAGAATGAATAGGACTTTATTATATAAAGTTAGCTCCATGCTTTTAAGCTCTGGTTTGCCTAAACTGTTTTAGGGTAAAGTTGTTAAAACTCCTGCATATCTTGTTAATGAAAGTCCTACTAGAGCTCTAAATTTTGATTTTCCTGAATCTGTTTGGTCTAAATCTTGTTATTCCCATCTAAGAGTGTTTGGTTGTGTTGTATATGCTCATCAAAATACTAGTAAATTAGAAACTAGATCACTCAAATGTTTTTTCTTGTATTATGATGTAATTGTTAAAAGCTACAGATTATGAGTAAAATGTGAAAAGGGGTATAAGGTCATTGTTAGAAAAGATGTCATTTTTAATGAATCTTTAATGCCATGTTTAGAATGAAAAGAAAATGTCTTAACTTAAAAAGATGTTCAAATTGATGTGGAGTCTTCTGACATTGAGTAAGATACTCTTGTGCCTATTGTAGATGAAATTGGTCCTGAAGAAAATGTTTCTTTACCAGAAACTAAGAATGATCATGAAGTTGATCAAACTGACCAATTTGATCCTATAACTCTTCCCTTTGATGAGTATCAACTCATAAGGGATAGGGGGAGGAGGCAGGTCAGACCGTCCACTAGATTTGACAGTGATAATTTTGTTTCCTTATTTACTTATCAAAAACAACTTGAAAATGAGCCGAACTCCTATGAGGATGCCATTAAGGGCATGTTTGAGCTACTTTTCTTGTGTAGATATATCTTGAAATAGTAGATTAATGAAAAATATGTGGTTGAAAAAATTTTTGGGTTGCGTATAATATTTTTTTATTGAAAAATCTGTGGTTAAAAAGAAGAGAGTGAAAAATGTGTTTTGAAAAAAAAAATGGGGATCAAACAAGGGTTAAGTGTAAAGAAAGTAAAAACTAGATAGCTGCCACAGAAGATGAAAGGTCTTCACTCCTTAAAAACAATAGTTGGAAACTTGTTAACATTCCTAAAGGTTAGAAATTGATCGACTGTAAGTAGATCAATAAGGTAAAAGAAGGAGAATGAGAGAGTAAAACTGTTAGATATAAAGTTAGACTTGTTGCAAAATGTTTTACTCAAAAAGAAGCTGTTGATTACTGAAAAAATCGGGGTGTAGAACTGAATACGACTTAACAATTCACGAATTACCAACTTAACGATTTTTAATTTACCAAATGGTTGTTACGTATCCGTTTTTAGTTTTGAACCTACATGCGGAATTAATCAATCGAAAGCAACAAGTCACTTTTAACTGTTTCTAGATGATTAAGCATACAAGTCCAATTATCCTATATTTGAATATCGTAAAAATAAGGAAACAAATAATAAACACCGATATGATGACGGAGAAACCCAAACTGATTAAAAACTCCGGGATCAAACCAGTTATCTCCAATATAGACAATATAAGTAGGTTATAATCAGATGCTATCTAGCTAACTCCACTAAACTTCCCGATCTATTTCCTGCTAACTCCAAGGTCTGCTCCAAAATCTTCTACAATTTTCTTTTTCAAGTGGAATTCCAAGAACCTGTTCTAAGGCATTGTGCTTTTCTTGCGCTTGTAGTTCAACCTCTCTCAACCTCCAGTAGCCTCTGAAGTTCAACTGAAAAAGTACCTTCCTATTGCCAGTAGGAAGTAGGTAGTGTTTCGAATTCTATGGGTTTGACATTTTTCCCAAATATGTGGTTGTATAAACTCAAGATTGAAATAATGAATTCAATGTATGAATAGGCTCTTGAATATGTTATAGAGAAGAGGCACAATGAACAACTACCTTTAATTTTTGTGCATAGGCTTGTGTATTTATATGAGAGAGTAATTAGGTTAAATGGGCCAGAAAAATTACGGTTTTCCGAATTGACCGTCGCTCAAGCGAGGAGCTGGCGATAGGTGAGCGACAGAGCGAAAGCTCGACGACAGTCGAGCGACAAGCATTCAGTTTTTCTATCTCGAGCGTCAACTGGGCGAGAAGCTAGCGAAAATGCGACACCGTGGTACTCCTCTTTTCATGCTCGAACCCTAGACAACATATCCCAATTTATACAAATTGCACCATAGGTCCTTGACTTTTACAATACGTTACAAATGAGTCATTTTGTCCACAAAATTGCCAACACTAAAAAGCTAACAAACTCCCCATTTGACATTCTGTAACAAAACTTTACAATAAGTCAAGAAAAACTAAGTACAAAATCTAAACTACCAAAGTTTCATCAAACTAATGTCTTTTGCATTCATTGTTAAACCTATTTTTTGAAATTCATAACTCAAATACCCAGTGTAAAGTACGTGATACAGGAAATAATGAAATCATTAAACACGTGATACCAACACTAACTAGAATAAGACATAACACTAATGCTAATTCTAACACCAACAAAAACATTAGCATCACACAAACATCAAAAACTCAAACAGCTAGGCAGATATTGTATGGAATGCAATGTAATCAACAAATCTCCCCCTATCAATCTATAACTAGATAAATATAAAATTCTCTCATTCACAACATTTACTTTACTTTACTTTCCCCCTTTTTGTCAAAAATAACGAAGGGACCAATAATTAAAAATATCACAAAAATGTTTTACTCTCCATTTTTATTAAAATTAACGTATAATAATTCAAAAATGCTATTGTTAGGATGCACAAGTATAAACAATGTACTGTAAACCTTCCCACATATTTAGTTCAAGTTAACATGGAGTAAATTGTATAAGTAAGTCATATGTGTAAAATGTCACTAATTCTTTGTAAGCAGGACTCCAAACCTTAATTTTGTGAGAAATGACGTGCAAAATAGTACTGTCAATAAGTGTACTCATCTACTTATGAAAGTCAAATCATTTAAAGCATATTATGATCTTTAAATAAAAGCTCTTTTTACATTGATATTTTCTTTTTTCCCCTTAACTTTGAGCATATTTTATTTTCACATCTTTTAATATTTTAAACTCATAATTATTTTTCACATTTTAATGCAGACTCTTCTCCATTAAGTAACTAAAATGACTCATGTAACGAGTTTTAGGCCAGTTAACTCAAGTCAGTTGACCATATGCACCATATTATGAGAAATCTCGCAATCTTAATTACATGAGTCAAATAGGTTCCGAAGAAGAACATAAGATATTGAACTTTTTATTACCCGGTATAAACTTGAGCTTAAGTCTAATAAATAAGCTCAATTCATATTCAAAGTCACTTTACTAACATATGATTTACATCTCAAATCTCACACACGTGGTCGAGTCCCACTAACAATATCATAGTGTGTGCAGAGCAGATTGTACATGAAGACACATATACTAAAGACTCCATAATAACCTAAACCAGCAATAGAAATTATGTTACAGTTCATTGATTAAACTCATGCTTGATTACTACAAAGAAATTCAAGTGTATTAGATATTATGCTTGTAAAAACAATTTTCCGCATTTTTTATTTTTCAATTTTTCAATTTTTTTTTGTTTTATTTGAAAGCATAAATGCACCAAACACAAAAAAATGTCAAACACACACAAAAAAAAAAAAATGCATGCGTTTTCTACCTAGAAAACAAATATGATGCATACGTAAATCAATGCCACACGATGATAAATCACGAGGTTGTATCAAAAATACCTAATCAGTTAGGTATGTAAATGTTCTTACCTTTAAGAGTACCATGATATATTTCAAAAAATTTCAGATCATTTTTCTTCACCCAAACTTGTTTAGTGATAATAATATTTTTTGTTATCTGTGTTATTAACTTGATCAATTTACTTACTTGATTAGTAAGTAAGTCAATTTGAGCAACATAATCCTGATTCTTATTTCTTTTTAAGTTTTGATTTCTATTTCTGTTCAACAAATGACAACACCTATGCTCTATGTGTTCTAACCCACTATAATGACAACAAGTAGGGATAAACCTTAGACCAAAGCTATGTGTGTTGACCTATGATTGATTTTGATTTTTGATTTTAATAAACAAATTATTCTTCTTTCTAACTTTCATATTCGAGTCCTCATTGTTACATGTTGTGAATCTAATGGAAATCAAGCATTTACAATCAAGTTTGAAAATCGAGCACTCGCGTCAAAACAATCAGAGACAAATCAAGCATTCGCTCCAAATTTAAAATCGAGCAACAAAATGTACACTCGTGCCAAATCTATCGAAGACAATAGACTTGGAGGACTTGAATCCATATGTAAAGGTAAAACACTTTAATTCTTAGCAATAAATTACTACAAGCTCGTAAATTAAAATTGTTATGCACGAAACAAACTTTCCACAAAAACACTCGCATAAAAATTATTTTCGATGTGAAAAATTTTCACTTGACTTTTGAACTCTTTATCAATGACACTTATTTTGAAAAAGTTAAGTGAAAATATCCTTAAAGGATTTACACTTGCAAAAATAATCAAGAGAAGAATAAACCGGAGAATTTCGCTCTAGCGGACATCCTGTGAAGTCTAGCAGATGTTCGGTTGTCCAATGGTCAAATTTTTCACCGTTCTGATTTCTAACACTCAACAACTAGTTTAGTCGTCCGGTATAGTGGTAGACGTCCGGTTGGGCAGAAAATTCCACGTTTTCAACTGCTATAAATACTAACTCACTTATTATTTATTATGTGAACTATAGAGCATTAAATTGAGATTCTTTTGAGGTAAAATTGTGTTGATTTCTCATCTTATTTATTGTCATCAATTCATTTTTATTTTGAAAAACTTTTGATTGATCTCAACCTTGAAAATCATTTCATTCATTAAAGTTTTTCAAATCTAACTCTTGAGTTTTATCGATTGCTATGTATTAAAGTGTTAGCCTACTTTTCTTCTTGTATTCAACTTTAAATTTATCATTCATTAAGAAGAGAAGATTTCATTTATAAATTTATTTGAATTGTGGGTTGTGTTGAGGTCCTGTAAAGCTCAACGTTGTAAAACGATTGGTGTTCTTTGCTTGTAAGTCACCGAAAGTTTTGTAAATGGTTGGATTGCATCACAAGTCAATCATCATAGTAAAATTGACCTTGTCTGTGCCGGAGAGCTTGATAACATGATGTAGATCATTGTATTGGATCGAATTTTCATAATTATATCGTTTGCACTATTTATCCCTCTTTACTTATTGCTTTCATATTCGTGCTTGCTATTTGAATTAATCTATCTAGTTATCACGTGCTTGATTTTAAGTTAATTTTTCGAAAAATTTTTAGAATCCAATCCACTACCTCTTGATTAGCTATTCTTGGACTTTCAATTGGTATCAGAGCTAAGGTGCTCATTTTTCAAAGATTTCACAATCTTGAGTAATGACTAACCAATGTTTCAAAATCATGAGGGATATTTCTTCTTTGATGGCACGCACTATAATTATTGGAAGGATAGGATGATGATTTACATTCAATCAATTGATTATAATATTTGGAAAGTTGTCGAGTATGGTCCTTATAAGCCTACCAAGACCATTAAGATAGATGGACAATCCGATCAAACTATCCTCAAAACCTAGAGAAAAGTACGTTGAAGAAGACAAAAGAAAATTATCCTTAAATGTCAAAGCTAAGAATTTGCTCTATTGTACATTAGATAAAAATGAATTTAACCGTGTTAGTATGTGTAAATCTGCATATGATATCTGGCATACACTTGAAGTTACTCATGTTGGCACCAGTAAAGTTAAAGAAACAAAAATTAATATGTTAGTCAAGGAATTTGAAAATTTCTTTATGAAAAAAAAATGAATATATTTTTGAAATGATTACTCGTTTTACCGATATTGTAAATAGTCTAAAAGAATTCGATCATAAATTTACTAACGATGGATTTATAAGTAAAAAATGCTTAAGTCGCTTTCGGAGGAATGACGCCCTTTAAGGATGTTGATAGAGCACACCAAGGAAGTGAACACATATCCCTTGGAAGAACTCTATGAAACATTGATGACTTACGAACTTAACAATGTCGAAATCGAGGAAGAGTAAAGAAGAATCAAAGGAGGCTCCTAAGTGCCAAATTGCTCTAAAACTAGCAATTGATGAAGGAACAACAAGTAGTAACATGAACGATGAAGAGCTCGATGACTTGGTCCTTCTTGTCAAAAAATGGAGAGGCTTTCAGAACAATCGAAAATTTCAAAAGAAGGAAGAAAAGAGCGAAGAAATAGGCAAGAAATCATTTGCTATGATTGTGACAAATTCGATCACAAGAGAACTGAATGCCCAAACAAAAAGAAAAACATCAAGAAAAAGGCACTTCAAGTAATATGGGATGAAAGCGACGATGATGATTGTGATGAAAATGAAAGTCAAAAAGAAATCGCCAACATATGCTTCATGGCAATCGATGATGTGGTAAACTCTATTGAAAAATTCTCATATGATGATTTATCTTCCTCTTATGATGAAAATTTAGAAGAATTTAAAAAACTCGCCCTTAGTCATTCTATTCTTAAAAAGAAACGTAAATTATTAAAAAGTGAAATTGAGAAAATTTTGCAAACCAAAAGGGAAAATATTGATTATGATTCATTGTATAAAGAAAATCGTTCTTTAAAAGAAAAGGTTAAAGACTTGACAAAAATTATTTTTAAATTCATTGAAGTAAAGAAGAATTTTGATTTAGTGCTTGGTGATCAAAAATATATTTTTGATAAAGGAGACATTGGATATAAACCATTTTTAAAACAAAAATCTCTCAAAATTTTATTTGCCAAAATTTCAAATACTATTCCCTCAAAAAGCACTTGTAGCTTTTGCAACAATGATGGACATATTGCATACAATTGTTTAACAAAAAAGAAGTTACACTTTGAAAATAAGTGGACCCGATGATTCACTAAAATTAAATACCAAGAACCTAAACTTGTGTGGTACCAAAAATCAAAAGTTGAATTGTTATTATAGGTACCAAAGAAAATGATGAGCAAATGATTATTGGATAGCGGATGTTCACAACACATGACCAGAGATAAAACTTTACTAGCAAATTTCAAAAAGAAGGATGGATATCATGTCACATTGGGAGACAATGTAAAAGGAAAAATCATTGAAATTGAAAACATCGGTAATCATCTCTCATATTCCGTTGAAAATGTACTATTGGTAGATAACTTTAAACATAATTTACTTTGTATTAGTCAATTATGTGATAAAGTCTATCATATTAAATTCGATTATTTTAAATGTCTTATTAAGGATGCTACATCAAAAGATGTGATATTTATAGGAAGCCGTAGTAAAAATGTTTATATTATAAATATCGAATTTGAAAATAATGAAAAATGTCTTTTGAGTTTGAAAGAGGATAATTGGTTGTGGCATAAGAGATTATGTCATGTTAGCATGGACCTTCTCTAAAAAATTTCCAAAAATTATTTTATCAAATAATTACCAAACTTAAAATTCGAGAAAGATAGAGTTTGTGATGCTTGTCAATTTGAAAAACAAGTAAAAAATCCATTTAAACCCAAATTATACTCCTCTACTACAAAATCATTTCAACTTCTCCACGTGGATCTTTTTAGACCATCTAGTATTGCTAGTTTGGGCGGTAAACATTATATTTTTGTAATTGTTTATGATTTTTCTATATTCACTTGGGTCATATTTTTAAGTCTAAAAGACGAGGCTTTAAAAGCTTTTAAGTATTTTTGTAAGAAAGTCCAAAACGAAAAAAGGTTATACCATTACAACCATTTGAAATGACCATGGTAGAGAATTAGATAATGTTGCCTTCGATAATTTTTACAACTAAAATGGATATGAACATAATTTATCGACTCCTAGAACTCCTCAACAAAATGATGTAGTAGAAATGAATAATCGTACATTACAAAAGATGGCTAGAACCAGGCTTAAAGAAAATAATTTACCAAAATACTTTTGGGCCGAAGCTGTTAATACCGTTTGCTACATTGTAAATAGAGTTTTGGTTAATTGTAAGAAAACTAAAACTCCCTACGAGTTTTGAAAAAATAGAATTCTCAATATTAATTACTTTAAAGTTTTCGGTTGCAAATATTTTATTTTGAATACAAAAGATAATTTGGAAAAATTCGATTCAAAATTCGACATTGGTATTTTTCTAAGATATTCATCGACTAGAAAAGCTTATAAGGTATTTAAGAAAAGAACTCTAGTAGTTGAGAATCCATGTATGTCACATTTGATGAGACTAACTTCTTGATCGTGAAAAAAATATTGATGATGTAGGTTTGGAAGCTCCATTTGAACAAATGAACATTCAAGACCAAAACAAGGAAGTACCTAACAAAAAACAAACGTAGGAGCCCAACGTTCAAGAAAGTGAAGAAAAATCAACCGAGACTCAAAGTGATCCCCCGCTACCAAAAGAATAGAAGTTTGTTCCATCTCATCCAAATGAATTAATAATAGGCGATCCATCCAAAGGTATCACCACTAAAACCTCTCTTAGAAATCATCTTAGTAGTTGTGCATTCATTTCGCATATTGAACCTAAAAACTTTAAAGAATCCGAGTTTGATGAATTTTGGATACTAGCAATGCAAGATGAACTAAATCAATTTGAAAGAAATCATGTTTGAGACTTAGTTGCTAGACCAAATTATCAAACTGTCATCAATACCAAATAAGTTTTTAGAAATAAATGTGATGAAAAAGGGATAATTGTGCGTAACAAGGCAAGATTAGTGGCCCAATGTAACAATCAAGAAGAAGGTATCGATTTTGAATAAACATTTACACCGGTAACTAGATTAGAATCCATTCACATGCTTCTTGTATTTGCTTGTCATAAAAAAATTACTCTTTATCAAATGGATGTCAAAAGTGTTTTTCTTAACGATTTTATTCAAGAAGAAGTGTTTGTTGAACAACCACCCGATTTTAAAAATCACAAACATCCAGACTATGTTTTCAAACTTCTAAAAGCTCTCTATATCTAAAACAAACTCCTAGAACTTGATTCAAACGATTGAGAAAATTTCTAATTTCAGATGGTTTTTCAATTGGAAAAGTAGATACCACTCTTTTCGTTAAAACTTAAAAGAACAATATGATCATTTTTTTCAAATTTATGTCGATGATATTATATTTGGTGCTACTAATATTCATCTTTGTGAAGAGTTATCTAATTGTATGAGCATGAAATTTGAAATGAGATTGGAGAACTTAAATTCTTCCTCGGTCTCCAAATTAAGCAAATTTGTGATCGAATTTTCATCAATCAAAGTAAGTACATTTTTTATATGCTCAAGAGATTCGACATGGATGATTTGAAGCCAATGAACACTCCTATTAGCACATCCATAAAATTGTACAAGGTCACCAATGTATATCCATTGATGTAACAAAATATCGAGGTATGGTCGGATATCTTGTTCACCTAACAGTAAGTAGACCCGATATTATGTTTAGTATATATCTATATTATAGATTTCAATCGAATCCTAAAGAATCACATCTTAAGGCCGTAAAATAAATCTTTAGATACCTTAGTGGCACTAGAACTTTAGGGCATTGGTACACATTGATGTACTTAGCTACTTGGATGCCGATTGGGCCGGATGCACAATCGATCGAAAAAACACTAGCGGAACATGTCATTTTCTAGGCTTTCCACTTGTATCATGGTTTAGCAAGAAACAAAACTTTTTTGCATTGTCTACCACTGAAGTCGAATATATTTCGGCCGCTAGTTGTTGTACACAATTTCTATGGATGAAACAAACCTTAGTGATTATCGCCTATCCTTTGATCATACACCTATCATGTGTGATAACACTAGTACAATAAATTTGTCTAAAAATCCCATCTTGCACTCTCGAACGAAACACATTGACATTAGACATCACTTCTTAAGAGATCACACACAAAAGAAAGATATTGTGTTAGAATTTATAAATACGAAAAATCAATTGGCCGATATCTTCACTAAACCTCTAGATCTTGATCGTTTCTCACATATTAGAAGGGGGCTTAGGCATTATTGATGAATTTGAAATACAAACTTGACTACATGGAATTACTTATTCTAATCATTTCATGTGCATCATACTTAGTTTGTTTTAATTTAAAAAAAAAAAGAGGGATGAACGGACGAGCTAACTGAACGTCCGGTTGTCCCGTCCGGTTTGACAGAGTTTTTTTTTAACTTTGTCAACTGGACGTTCGGTATTGGGCGTTTAAAAAACCCTGGTTTCATGAATCAGAGCACAAATCACCTAACTCTTCTCACTTTTCTCTCATTTTCCTCCCTAAATACACTCTAAATCTCTCAAAGCTTCAATCCACTCCTCAATTTCCCATTATATTCGTTGAACCCGCTACTTCACATCTTCCAATTTCGAAATATTTCAACTTTTCTTCAACCAAAATCTCAATTTTCTCAATAAAATCCGAACCCATCTATTTTCCATCTTATTTCTACAATGTCAGGGTCTAGAAGAATGGAAAAAAGGCTCGAGAGCATGGTGCAGCAATCTCATCAACCATCATCCGACGAGAAATTTGATATGGAGCCCGAGATGCCGGTCAACCCATTTGAAAATCACTCGTTTTAATAGGTAAGAACGTTGATTTTGCCGACTTTACCATTGAAGCACCCACATTTAATATTGAAGAATATTTTAAAAACATGGGATGGGTGTCGGTCGCTATTCTCGAAGAACACACATAGCCAGTATTGTGAAAGAATTTTACCAAAAAATAGCTATTTCACCTCGTTTGGATGAGATTTCATGTTTGCTCAAAAATGTTCGTATCACTATAAACAAAGTTTTCATTCGCGAAATTTTTAAGCTTGAGCCATGTGATACTCAAAATTTTCTTCATAAAACTCATATTACCCTTGAAGGGTACGATGCTTCCGAGGCATGTTATCGGGTGACCGGAAAGAATTTTGAAAATATCACAAAAATTAGTGCAAATCATCTAATACTTCCATGTAAGTTTTACAAAACATCATTGCACATGTGAATCTTCCTCAAAGGGTCATCGAGACGAGGTAAACTTTTTTGATCTTTTTATCCTCGATTCCTTTCTTATTGGTCAAAAACTCGATTTTCAAACTATTGCATTAGGTCTCATGAAACTTGTGCATTCCACGCGACATCTTAAAGCTTTGCCTTACGGAATGCTTCTTACAAATTTTTTTAAACATTTTGACATTCTACTTCACAATGAAACTTTTGTTAAACTTCGCCCTACCGACACCATCAACATTCACCCTAAAAAGAATGAAAATAGTGAAAGAACATGGTCAATTGATGGCACATACAAAAGGGTTCGACCCCACCTTAGATCCATCGACTCTACCTTTTGAAGGTGATGAGGATGACGATACTGATATACCGCAAGTTCCATACCCTCCTCACGATACTCCTACCTTTAGTGCTCCTCATTCTTCGTGGATCACTATAGTCTTCTCAATGGCCATATCGATTCTCTTACATCTTCTGTTGATGGCCTTGGCAGGATGTTTTAAGAGTTGAAGTTACAGCAAGACGTCATACGAGCTCAACAGGATGCTATTGAAGTCACAGTAAGTGGACATGCAAGCTCAGCAAAATGCCTTCTACGCTCACTTATATGAACTCTTTCCTCCACTACCTTCTCCGGAGCCATGGATATCATTTTTTATTGCTAGTATAGATTGTCTTTATGTTCTTATGACTTATCTATAATTCTTGTGTTATGTCATATTTTACTTTAGACATCATTATCTATGGTTATGCTCTTTTATGATCAATACTATGGTTATTATGCTCCGTGCTTTTTATTTATGCCAAAAGGGAGAATGATAAGTAAGATAATTATGTATGGTTTCTATATGATTTGTTTTTACAATACTATGCTTAAGGTATATGAAAAAGGGGGACACTCATACTTTGAATGTGTGGATATCTATTTGTAAAAAAAATAGGGAATACAAATTGCATAATAAATAATTCTGCAAATCATTTTGTTTGTCATAATTATAAAGGGAGAAATTGTTGACCTATTATTGAATTCGAGTTTTGATTATAACAAACAAATTATTCTTATCTCTAACTTTCATATTCGAGTCTTCATTGTTACATATTGCGAATCTAATGGAAATCGAGCATTCACAATCAAGCTTGGAAATCGAGCACTCGCGTCAAAACAATAGAAGACAAATCAAGTATTTGCTCCAAATTCAAAATCGAGCAACAAAACGTGCACTCACGCCAAATCTATCAAAGACATTAGACTTAGACGACTTGAATCCATATTTAAAGGTAAAACGCTTTAATTCTTAGCAATAAATCACTATAAGCTCGTAAGTTAAAATTTTTATACACGAAATAAACTTTTTACAAAGGCACTCGCATAAGAATTATTTTCTAGATGACAAAAATCTTCACTTGACTTTTGAACTCTTTATCAATGACACTTATTTTGAAAAAGTTAAGTGAAAATATCCCTAAAGGATTTACACTTGCAAAAATAATCAAGAAAACAGTAAACCAGAGAACTCTGCTTTGTCGAATGTCCGGTGAACTCTAGCGGATGTCCGGTCTGGCGGACGTCTCGGTTGCCAATGATCAAATTTTTAACTGTTTTGATTTCTGACGCTCAACAACTAGTTCAGTCGTCCTGTACAGTGTCGGACGTTTTGGTAGGGATCATCCGGTTAGGCAGAAAACTCAATAATTTCAACTGCTATAAATACCAACTCTCTTGCCATTTATTATGTGAACTATAGAGCATTCAATTGAGATTCTTTTAAGATAAAATTGCATTGATTTCTCATCTTATTTATTATTATCAATTCATTTTGTTTTGAAAAACTTTTGATTGATCTGAACCTTGAAAATCATTTCATTCATCAAAGTTTTTCAAATCTAACTCTTGAGTTTTATTCATTTATATCTATTAAAATGTTAGCCTACTGTTCTTTTTGTACTCAACTTTAAATTTATCATTCATTAAGAAAATAATATTTCATTTATAAATTTATTTGAATTGTGGATCGTGTTGAGATCCCGTAAACCTCAACATTGTAAAAAGATCGGTGCTCCTTGTTTGTAAGTGGGAAAACTTTGTAAAGGGTTCGGTTGTATCACAAGTCAATCAATATAATGAAATTGGCCTTACTCTTGCCGGATAGCTTGGTAATGAAGGACGTAGATCGTTGCGTTGGATCAAAACTCCATAATTATATCGTTTGTACTCTCTATCCATCTTAACTTATTGTTTTCATATTCGTGCTTGCTATTTGAATTAATCTATCTAGTTATCACATGCTTGATTTTAAGTTAATTTTTCGAAAAAGTTTTAGAAGCCAATTCACCCCATCTTGGTTAGTTATTCTTGGGCTTTCAATGTGATCGTTGCTATCTATTCCTAGGTTGACGTGTCCTACGCTGTCTAGTAGGCTTCTGTCCTACATATTCCTTATTCTTAGGTTCAGGGTTGTTGACCTATGGTTGATCTTATGTTTTAATTATAACAAACAAAGTATTGAGGTCCCGTAAAGCTCAACGTTGTAAAAAGATCGGTGCTCCTTGCTTGTAAGTCATCGAAAACTTTGTAAAGTGTTGGATTGCATGACAAGTCAATCAACATAATGAAATTGGCCTTGCTCGTGCCGGAGAGTTTGGTAACGGAGGACGTAGATCATTGCGTTAGATCGAACCTCCATAATTATATCGTTTGCACTTTCTATGTCTCTTTACTTATTGCCTTCATATTCGTGTTTGTTATTTGAATTGATCTATCTAGTTATTACGTACTTGATTTTAAGTTAATTTCTTGAAAAAAAATTAGAAATCAATTCACCCCCTCTTGGTTAGCTATTTTTGGGCTATCAACTGGTATTAGAGTAAGGTGCTCATTTTAAAATTAAGATTTTACAATCTAGAGAAATGGCTAACCACAACAATCTTCAAAATCTCGAGGGGCATTTTACAAATCGATCTCCCTTCTTTGATGGCACTCATTATAATTATTGGAAATCTAGAATTATGATTTACATTCAATCAATAAATTATAATATTTGGGAAGTTATTGAATATAGTCCATATGTAACTATCAAGATTATTAAAATTGATGGAAGACCAGATCAGTCTATCCCTAAACCTAGATAGGAATATGACAAAGATGATAAAAGAAAATTGTCCTTGAATGTTAGAGCTAAAAACCTACTTTATTGTGCATTAGATAGAAAAGAATTTAACTATATTTGTACATGTAACTCCGCATACGATATATGGCATGCATTAGAAGTCACTCATGTTGGCACAAGGTAAAAAAAAAAAAACCAAGATTAATCTCTTGGTGAAAGAATTTGAAAATTTCTTCATGAAACAAGATGAACTCGTTGTTGACACAATCACTCATTTCACCGATATCGTTAATGGCCTCAAAGGCTTTGATCGTAAACTTACTAACGATGAGCTTGTAAGTAAAATGTTGATATCTCTATCAGAAGATTGGAGCCCATTGAGGATGTTGATAGAGAACACCAAAGACATCAACATGTATCCTTTGGAGGAACTTTATGGAATTTTGATGACATATGAGCTCAACAACGCCGAAATCAAAGAGAAGACTAGGAAGAACAATGATGAATCAAAAGAGCCTCATATGCATCAAATTGCTCTCAAATTGGCTATTGAAGAATAAACTACAAGTGAACATATGAGTGATGAAGAACTTGATGATCTTGTGCTTCTTGTCAAAAATTGAGAGGTTTTCGAAATAATCGAAAGTTTCAAAAGAAAGAAGAAAAGAGCGATTGAAAGAAGCAAGAAGATTGTTTGCTATGATTGCAATAAACTCGATCACAAGAGAACCGAGTATCCAAATAAAAAAGAAAAATTTCTAGAAAAATGCATTTCAAACAACATGGGATGAGAGCGACAATGATAATTGTGATGAAAATGAAAGTCAAGAAAAAGTTGCCAACATGTATTTCATGGCAATCAACGATGAGGTATATTCTATTGAAAAATTCTTATATGATGATTTATCCTCTTCCTATGATGAAATTTTGGAAGAATTTGAAAAACTCGCCCTTAGTCATTCTATTCTTAAAAAAAAAATATAAATTATTAAAAAATGAAATGGAGAAAACTTTGAAAGCTAGAAAGAGAAATATTTTTTATAATTCATTATATAAAGAAAATTGTTCTTTAAAAAATAAGGTTGAAGATTTAACAAAAAATATTTTTAAATTCACTCAAGGGAAGAAGAATTTTGACTTAATGCTTGATAATCAAAAATGTGTTTTGATAAAGGAGGTATTGGATATAAACAATTTTTAAAACAAAATTCTTTCAAAAATCTATTTGTCAAAGCTTCAAACGTAATTACCTAAAAAATTACTTGTATCTTTTGCAACAAGGATGGACATATTGCCTACTATTGTCTAATAAAAAAAAGATACACTTTGAAAACAAGTGGACCCGAGGATCCACTAAAACTAACTACCAAGGATCCAAATTTGTGTGGGTACTAAAAATCAGAAGTTAAATTGTTATTGTAGGTACCGAAGAAAATGACAAGCGGATGGTTCTTGAATAGCAGATGTTCAAAACACATGACCTGAGATCGAACTTTACTATCAAATTTCAAAAAGAGGAATGGAGATCATGTCACATTTGGAGACAGTGCTAAAGAAAAAATCATCGAAACTGGAAACATTGGTAATCATCTCTTCCCTTCCGTTGATTATGTATTATTAGTAGATCACCTTAAACACAATTTACTTAGCATAAGTCAATTATGTGATAAAGGCTAACACATTAAATTCGATTCTTCTAAATGTCTTATTAAGGATGTTGCATCTAAAGAGGTATTGTTTATAGGAAGTCGAAACAAAAATATTTATATCATAAAAATCAATTTTAAAAATGATAAAAATGCCTAGTTAGTTTGAAAGAGGATACTTGGCTATGGCATAGAAGACTAAGTCACGTTCGCATGGATCTTCTTTTAAAAATCTAAAAAAATGGTTTTGTCAAAGGATTACTAAATTTGAAATTTGAAAATGACAAAATTTGCGATATATGCCAATTTGGTAAACAAGTAAAAAGTTCATTTAAACCCAAATTATACTCCTCTACTTCAAAACCATTGCAATTTCTCCACATGGATCTTTTTAGATCATCTAGAATCGCTAGATTGGGTGGTAAACATTATGCTTTTGTAATTGTTGACGATTTTTCTAGATTCATTTGGGTCATATTTTTAAGTCTAAAAGATGAGGCTCTAAAAGCTTTTAAGCTTTTTTGTAAGAAAGTCCAAAACGAAAAATGTTATACCATTACAATCATTAGAAAGTGACCATGGTGGAGAATTTGATAATGTTACTTTTGATAATTTTTGCAATGAAAATGGATATGAACATAACTTCTAGCTCCTAGAACTTCTCAACAAAATGGTGTAGTAGAAATAAAAAATCGTACATTACAAGAGATGGCTAGAACTATGCTTAGAGAAAATAACTTACCAAAATACTTTTGGGCCGAAACTGTTAATACCGCTTGTTACACTGTAAATTGAGTCTTGGTTAGTCGCAAGAAAACCAAAACTCCATACGAGTTTTGGAAAAATAGAATTCCCAATATTAGCTACTTTAAAGTTTTCAGTTGCAAATGTTTTATTTTGAATACAAAAGATAATTTGGGAAACTTTAATTCAAAATTCGATATTAGTATTTTCCTAGGATATTCATCGACTAGCAAAGCTTATATAGTATTCAACAAAATAACTATAGTATTTAACAAAAGAACTCTAGTCGTTGAAAAATCCATGCATATCACATTTGATGAGACTAACTCACTTGGCCGTGAGAAAGGTATTGATTATGATGTAGGTTTGGAAGCTCCATTTGAATAAATGAATATTCAAAACCAAAACAAGGGAGTGCCTAACGAAAAACAAATGAAGGAGCCCAACGTTCAAGAAAGTGAAGAAAAATCAATCGATGCTCAAAGTGATCCCCCGTTACCAAAGGAATGGAACTTTGTTCCATCTCATCCAAAAGAATTAATAATAGGTGATCCATCCAAAGGTATCACCACTAGAACCTCCCTTAGAAATCATCTAAGAAGTTGTGCATTCATTTTACAAATTGAACCCAAAAATTTTTAGAAAGTCAAATTTCATGAATTTTGGATACTTGCAATGCAAGAAAAACTAAATCAATTTGAAAGAAATCATGTTTTGGAATTTAGTTCCTAGACCAAAAGATCAAACCGTAATTGGCACAAAATGGGTTTTTTGAAATAAACGGGATGAAAATGAAATAATTGTACGTAACAAGACTAGATTTGTGGCCCAATCTTACAATCAAGAAGAATACATCGATTATGAGAAAACCTTTGCACCGGTTGCTAGATTAGAATTCATTCGTATGCTTCTTGCTTTTGTTTGCGATGAAAATTTCACATTTTATGAAATAGATGTTAAAAGTGACTTTCTAAATGGTTTCATTCAAGAAGAAGTATTTGTTGAACAACCTCTAAGTTTTAAAGATCATAAAAATCTGGACTATGTTTTCAAACTTTGAAAAGCTCTCTATTATCTAATACAGCTCTTAGGGCTTTGTACGAACAATTGAGCAAGTTTCTAATTTCAAATGATTTTTCAATTGGAAAGATGATACCACTATTTTTTGTTAAAACTCATAAGACATATATGATCATTCTTCAAATCTATGTTGATGATATCATATTTGGTGCCACTAACATTCATCTTTGTGAAGAATTTTCTAAGTGCATGAGCATTGAATTTGAAATGATCATGATTAGAGAACTTAAATTCTTCCTTGATCTCCAAATTAAGCAAACTTGTGATAGAATTTTCATCAATCAAAGTAAGTATATTTTGGAAATACTCAAGAAATTCGACATGGATGATTTGAAATCAATGAACACCCTTATGAGCTCATCCATAAAATTGGACAAGGAAGAATAAAGTATGTCCGTTGATATAATAAAATATTGATATATGATCGGATCCCTTCTTTACTTAATTACAAGTAGACCCGATATTATTTTTAGTGTGTGTCTATGTGCTAGATTTCAATCAAATCCTAAAGAATCACATCTTAAGGCCGTAAAACGAATCGTTAGATATCTTAGTGGCACTAAAACCTTAGGACTGTGGTATCCTAAGTGCACTCACATTGATCTACTTAGTTATTTGGATGCTGATTGGGCCGGATGCACAATCAATCATAAAAGTACTAGCGAACTTGTCATTTTTTAGGCTTTGCACTTGTATCATAGTTTAGCAAGAAATAAAACTCCTCTGTATTATCTACCATGGAGGCCGAATATATCTCGACCGCAAGTTATTGTGCACAAGTTCTATGGATGAAACAAACTTTTAGTGATTATCACTTATCATTTGATCATACCTCCATCATGTGTGATAACACTAGTGCTATTAACTTATCTAAAAATCCTATTTTGCACTCTAGGATAAAACATATTAAGATTCGACATCACTTCCTTAGAGACCATGCTCGAAAGGGTAATATGTGCTAGAATTCGTAAACACGAAAAATCAATTGGCCAATATCTTTACAAAACCTCTAGCTCTTGATCGATTCTCACATCTTAGAAGAGGTTTAGACATGATTAATGAATTTGAAGTACATGATTAAAACTACTTGCTCGTATATGATTCTATCCTTTTCACCTTAATTCATGTACATTATAAAAAAAATTCATTCAGACGAGGAACTGGATGTCCGGATGGTTGAACCTGACGTTCGTTTCAGCGTCTGGGGGTCCTTAAATCGCGAATAGACCCCTTTCTTCTCCCACTTTCCACCATTTCTCTCCATTTGTCTCCCTAAATCTCTTCTCCTTTACTTAATTATTCCCATCAAAACATCAATTGTCCTTCAATTTCAAAAACCCATTACTTCTACCATTTAATCCTTTCCAAAATATCAAATTTCATCCATTACATTCCATTTTTCCCCAAAATCCAAAAACCTAGAATTTGAAATTCTTTTCATCCAAATATTCTCTAATTTTTGCAATGTCGGGATCTAGAAGAACGGGAAAATTGACTCAAGAGCACGGTAAGGCGATCTCCTCAACCATCATCCGATGAGGAGTTCGATATGGAATCCGAGGTGCTGGTCAACCCATTTGAAAAATCACTCATTTTAATTGGTAAGAACGTTGATTTTACCGACTTTACCATTGAAGCACCCACATTTCATATTGAGGAACTTTTTGAAAATATGGGATGGATTTCAATTGCAATACTAGAAGAGCATACATACCCACTACTCATGCAAGAATTTTACAATAGTATGTCGATTTCAAGTTCAAATGAAATTTCATGTTTGATTAAAAATAAACATGTTATTATAAACAAAGCACTCATTCGTGAAATCTTTGAACTTGAAGTGTGTGAAACACAAATTTTTCTACACAAGGCACATCCCATGCTCGACGACTATGACCTTATCGATGCTTGTTGTAGCGTCACCAAGAAAAATTTTGCAAATATCACCAAAGTGAGTGCACATCAACTGTCTCTTCCATGCAAAGTTTTACACAACATTATTGCAAATATTATTCTACCCCAAAAAGGTCATCGAGATGAAGCTCATTTGATCTCTTCCTTCGTGATTACTTTCTTGTCGGTAGGAAACTTGATTTTCCAACCATTGCATTAGGACTCATGAAGCTTGTCCATTCGTCACGAAATGTTAAAGATTTACCATATGGCATGCTTCTCACAAAGATTTTCAAACACTTTCATGTCTCATTAGATAATGAAAGATTTGTCCAACTTAAACACGCCAACACTATTAACATCAAAACACTTCAAGGCATAAAAATCACCTAAGAACATGGTCAATGGGTAGCACATACTAGGGGATTCGACCCCACCTCGGGTCCATCAACTCTACCCTTTGAGGGTGACGATGATGACGTACAAGAAGCTCATGTTCCTCCTTACAACATTCCAGGGTCCAGCGTCCCTCATTTTTCGGGCATTGGCTTCACATTCATCGATGATCAGTACAACCTTTTGAATGGCTGCATTGACTCTCTTACATCCGCAGTTGATGGTCTTGACGGAATGCTCAATCGGGTACGCACTCAACAGGAAGCCATTCAAGCTCAACAGACGGCAATGCAGGATCAACAGAATGCCTTCTATGCCCACTTCTATGCTCGGTTTCCTCCTTCACCTCCGTTGGAGTCCTAGTCATAGTTAATCTTACTGTTTCATGTATTTTCTCTTTCTTTGCTTCACTATGGATATATCCTCACATTTTGGTTCATGTTACCATTTTCTGTTTGCTACACGTTGAATATGTCATTGTAGATTCTCTTTGCCATATTACTATGAGATTTCTTTGCCTCATGTTTTACCTTATGTTTCGCTACTTCATGTTCTTTTTGCTTATGCCAAAAGGGAGAAAATATATGATCGATGATATGCATGCTTAATGTGTATAAGAAAGGAGGAATGCTTGATTTGTAAAACATAGGGGGAAGAGTATTGCAAGTGTATGAATTATATGAGATAAAGTATTCTTCTTATTGCAAATCATATATTATTTGTCATAATCAAAAAGAGAAAAATTGTTGACCTATGGTTGATCTTATGTTTTGATTATAACAAACAAAGTAAATTTATCTCTAACATTACATTTAAGTCTTCATTATTACATGTTGCGGACTTAATCATATTGGAGACAAAACAAAAAGTTGTAGATCAAGAAAGTTCAAAATAGAAATCGATCATTCACAATCGAGCACTCACGTCAAAACAATCATGCACTTGCGCCAAACTGATCGAAGATATTGGAACTAGATGTTTTAGCTCGTCTGTAAAGGTAAAACACTTTAATTTTTAGCAATAACACATTGATAGCTCAAGCAAACGTTTTTTGATGCAAGTACTCATTTCGTAAAATGTTTTTGCATAAAAATTATTTTCTTTTAAGGTAAGGATTATGACTTAATTTTCGATCATACCAAGCATTACTTACCTTAAAGTACCAAGTAAATATGTCAACAAAAAATTACAATGTTGCAAACAAAAAAAAAGTAGACTAGAAAAAGTTCTGGCCATTGGACGTTCGGATCGCAAGCAATGGTCAAATTTTCGACCGTTCTGACTGATTTTCAACAGCTACTTTTTGGGTCGTTTGGTACTGTTCTGAACATCCGGATGGATTGTCCGATTAGGTAGAAAAGTTGGCATTTTCACTTCTATAAATACCAACTCATTTGCCATTCATTAATACAACAAGAGAGCATTAAGGTGAGATTCTTTTGAGCAAATTAACATTGATTTCTCATCCTATTTATTATTAACAAATCATTTTGTTTGGAATTTTTTTTGATTAAATCAATTTTTGAAAATCATTCAACACAACAAAGTTATTTTTCTAAACTTAACATTTGAGCTTCACTCATTGCTATCCATTAAAGTATTATCATAATTCTCTATTGGTACTTAATTGTGATCATATCATTTATTAAGTGAGCAATTTTCAATTTATAAATTCAATTCTCTTTAAACTTGTGGGTCGTGTTAAGGTTTCAAAAAGCTTAATGTTGTAAAAGGATCAGTACTCCTTGCTTGTAAGTCACCAGAAGCTTTGTAAATAGTTGGATTGTACCACAAGTCAATCAACATGGTGAAATTAGCCTTACTCGTGTCGGAGAGCTTGACAATGGAGGATGTAGATCATTGCGTTGGATTGAACCTCCATAATAATATTGTTTGGACTATCTATCCCTCTTTACTTATTGCCTTCATATTCGTGTTTATTATTTGAACTGATATATCTAGTTATTACGTGCTTTATTTTAAGTTAATTTCTCGAAAAAGTTTTAGAAACTAATTCACTTCCCTCTTGGTTAGCTATTCTTGGGCTATCAAGGGTTAGGCACATGTTTAAGCATGTCAGTACCAAGGACAAATGTGCTCTTAGACGTACTAGAAACATTATGATCATTTTTATTATATCATAGACCTCCCTTATTACCAGTAGACTTACCCATTCCTGGAATGTTATCTAACTTTATAGAACCACTAGAAAAGGCAAGAAGTTGAGACTTAGAATGCTTTAGGTCGCTCAGAAGATTTTTAATCTAGATTTCTAAGATTTCCTTTTCAACCGTCAGCTCATTAGCTCCCCTAGAGGTCTTCTCAAGATCATTAGTGAGATCCCTAACCTGAGTATCTAAAGATTCATTCATGGATTTCAACTCACTCAGTGTAGAAGTAGATTCCTGAATGTAAGCTACGAGTTTCTCGTTTTCCAACTCAAGTTCGTTAACTCTCGTACTTCAAGTTTTATTTTTGGTTATAATCTTAATGCTCTCCTTATAGATTATATCATAAGCCTCATGAATATATCCATCACTATTAGAATTTTCCTCACTATCAGACTCTTCTTTTGAATTCTCACTACTACTTATGCTAACAGCTTTCTCACTCTCCTTATCAGATCCATTCTTAATTCTAGTAGTAAAGACAATGTGTTTTCCATTTTCCTCATGCGTTGATTTATCACTCTGATTGTCCGAGTTAGACTCGTCATCAGTGAGAGTAGCATTCACAGCCTTATTTGAATTTCTCATACTGCTAAGACACTCACTCCTAATATTGTCAAAACCTCTATAATTATGTCATCTCAAGTTTTAGAACTCTTCCTAGATCCCCCTAGGACCACTTCTATGCTTTTCTTGAGGTTTTTGCTTATTCCTAAATGTTTTTTGAAATTTTTTAGGAATGTAAGCTAATTCCTCTTTATTAGGATAATCCAAACTGGTAGAGTCAAAATCTTCATCTCTAATGGTGTTCAAGGCAATTAACTTCTCAATCTTAGGTTTACCTAGTGTAAGTTCATAAGTCTGGAAAGATCCAACCTACTCTTCAATCTTAATGGAATCTAAGTCATTACTCTCCACTATTGTCCTGGATTTAGGTCTAAACCTTTCTGCTAGGGATATAAGAGTCTTTTTGACTATCTTAGGCTCCGGAATTCTCTCACCTAGGTTGAATCTAGAATTTACTATGTCATTTAAGCTCACATAAAAATTATCAAAAGTTTCATCTTCCTTCATCCGAATTTCTTAAAACCTAGTGGTTAACATCTGCAATTTAGAATTCTTAACCGCCTGAGTTCCCTCATGTGTGGTTTGTAGGATATCCCAAATCTCTTTGGCTACCTTACACATTGACACTCCCCTAAACTCTTCCAGGGATACTGCCATAAATAGGGCATGTAAGACTTTGCTATTCCAATTATACTCATCTAAGTTTTCTCTAGTCCAATTAGCAATGGAAGTGGAGATTTCTTCATTATTAATCATATAATTAGGTGTAACCTAACTATTCACAACACTAAGCCAGTACACTCATCCATGGAATTTAAAAAGGCTCTCATCCTAACCTTCAAGCGGGCAGAATTACTACTAACAAAATATGACGGGACAGATAATAAATTATTCATCTAGATAATATAGGTCAATGAACGAATTTAGGTTCTGATACCAATTGAAAAAATAACGGGAATCGAACTGGACACGACTTAACAGTTCATGGATTACCAACTTAATGATTTTCAAGTTAGCAAATGGTTGTTACTTATCCATTTTTAGTTTTGAACCTACATGCAACATTAATCAATCAAAAGCAACAAGTTACTTTTAACTGTTTCTAGATGATTAAGTATACAAGCCCAATTATCATATATTTCAATACCACAATAATAAGGCAGGCAATAATAAACACCGATATGATGACAAATAAATCCCAACTGGGTAAAAACTCTGGAATCAAGCCATTTACCTTCACTATAGACAATACAGAGTGAGTTACAGTCAGATGCTATCTAACCAACTCTACTAGACTTTCCGATCTATTTCCTACTAGCTCCAAGGTTTACTCCAAGACCTGCTCCAAGATCTTCTACAATTGTTTTTCCAAGTGAAATTCCAAGAACCTGTTCCAAAGCATTGTGCTCTTCCTGCACTTGTAGTCCAACTTCCAGTAGCCTCTGAAATTCAACTGAGAAAGTACTTTCATATGACCAATAGGAAGTAGGTGGTGTTTCAGATTCAATGGATTTGATGTTGTTTCCAAATATGTGGTTGTATAAACTCAAGAGTGAAAGAATGAATTCAATGTATGAATAGGCTCTTGAATATGTTATAGAGAAGAGGCACAATGAATAATCACCTTTAATTTTCGTACATAGACTTGTGTATTTATAGGATAGGGTAATTAGGTCGAATATGTCGGAAAAAATATTTCAAAACAACAAAATAGGGTTTTTCGAATCGACCTGTCGCTCAAGCGAGGAGTTGGTGATAGGCCAGCGACGTACTGTCGCTTGAGCGAGAACTCGACGACAGTCGGACGATAGGCATTCTGTTTTTATCGCTTGAGCGTCTACTGGGTGAGAAGCTAGAGAAAATGTGGCGTCATGTTACTCCTCTTTTCATGCTCTACCTCATAACCCAATTTATACAAATTGTATTCTAGGTCCTTGACTTTTACAACACATTACAAATTAGTCATTTTGTCCAAAGAATTGCCAACACTAGAAACCTAACAAACTCTCCATTTGACATTCTGTGATAAAACTATACAATGAGTCAAGGAAAACTAAATACAAAATCTAAACTACCACAGTTTCATCAAATGAGTCAAGGATAAGTCTTGCATTCCTTATTAAAGCTGTTTCTTGGAATTCACAACTCAAATACCCAGTGTAAAAGCACGTGATACAGGAAATAATAAAATCATTAAACACATAATACCAACACTAGCTAGAATAAAGTGAAATACTAATGTTAATCCAAATACCAACAAAAACATTAGCATCACACAAACATAAAAAAATCAAACAGTTAGGTAGATATGATATGGAATGCAATGCAATGCAATGCAATGCAATCAACAAATCTCCCCATATCAATCTACAGCTAGGTAAATATAAAATTCTCTCTTCACAACATTTACTTTACTTTAGTCCCTCCTTTTTTGTCCCAAATGACGAAGTGACCGATAATTAAACACATCACAAAAATGCTTTAATCTCCTTTTTTTTTTAACATTAACATATAATAAGTCAAAAATGCTATTGTTAGGATGCACAAGTATAAGAAATGTACAGTAAAACTTTTCATATATTTAGTTCAAGTTAACAGGGAGTAAATTGTATAAGTGACATATGTGTGTAAAATGTCACTAATCATTTGTAAGTAATACTCCAAACCCTAATTTTGTAAGAAAGGACGTGTGAAAAATCACTGTCAATAAGTGTATTCCTCTACTTATGAAAGTCAAACCATTTAAAGCGCATTAGGATCTTTAAATAAAAGCTCTTTTTGTATTAATATTTTCTTTTCTCCCCTTGACTTTGAGCATATTTTATTTTCACATCTTTCAATATTTTAACCCCTTAAATATTTTTTTACATTTTAAGTGCAGTTTCTTCTCTATTAAGCAACCAAAATTACCTATGTAGCGAGCTTTAAACCGATTAACCCAAGTCAGTTAACCATAGACACCATGTTATGAGAAACTCCACAAGCTTAATTACTCGAGTCAAATAGGTTCCGAAGAAGAACATAAGATATTGAGTTTTTTATTATCGGAGATAAACTTGAGTTTAGGTCTAATAAATAAAGTCAATTCATATTCAAAATCACCTTACTAACATATGATTGTCATCCCAAATCTCCAGTTGAGCCCCACTAACAATATCATAGTGTGTGGAGTGCAGATAGTACATGAAGACACCTATACTAGGTACTGCATAATAACCTAAGCCAGGAATAGAAATTATGTTACAGCTCATTGATTAACCCATGCTTGATTACAACAAAGAAATTCAAATATATTATATATTATGTTATAAAAACAATTTTCCGCGTTTTCGATTTTTCATTTTTTGTTGTTTTTAATTGAATGCATAAATGCACCAAACACACACAAAAATATAAACATAAAAATAAACAAATATGATGCATGCATAAATCAATATCACGCGATGATAAAGCACGAGAATGCACCCAAAATACATAATCAATTAGGTATGTAAATGCTCTTACTTTTAAGAGTACCATGATCTATTTCAAAAATTTGCAGATCACTTTTCTTCACCAAACTTGGCTAGTGACACGAATATTTTCGGTCATCTATGTCATTAATTTGGTCAATTTACTTACTTGATTAGTAAGGAAGTCAATCTGACCAACATAATCTTGACTCTTATTTCTTTTTAAGTTTCGGTTTCTATTTCTATTAAGGAAATGACAACACCCAGGCTTTATGTGTTCTAACCCACCGCAATAAAAACTAGTAGGGATAAACTTAGGACCAAAGGCATGTGATCGTTGATATCTATTCCTAGGTTGGTGTGTCCCACACTATCTAGTAGGCTTCTGTCCTACATATCCCTTATTCTTAGGCACGTGTTTAAGCTGGTCGTGTCAGGAACAAATGTGATCTTGGACGTACTAGCAACATTATGATCATTTTTATTATATCCTAGACCTCTCTTATTACCAGTAGACTTATCCATTCCTATAATGTTATCTAGCTTTATAGAACCACTCAAAAAGGCAAGTAGTTGAGATAGAATGCTTTAGGTCTCTCAAAAGATTTTTAACCTGGATTTCTAAGGTTTCCTTTTTAACTGTCATCTCATTAGCCCCCCTAGAGGTCTTCTCAAGCTCATTAGTGAGATTCCTAACCTGAGTATCTAAAGATTCATGCATGAATTTCAACCCACTTAGTGTAGAAGTAGATTCCTGAATGTATACTACGAGTTTTTCGTTTTCTGACTCAAGTTCCGTAACTCTCGTACTTAAAGTTTTATTTTTGGTTATAATCTTAATGCTCTCTTCATAGATTATATCATAAACCTCATGAATATCTCCATGACTATCAGAATCTTCTTTTGAATTCTCACTACTACTTATGCTCCCAACTTTTACATTCTCCTTATTAGATCCATTCTTAATTCTCGTAGTAAAGGTAATGTATTTTTCACTTTCCTCATGAGTTGATTTCTAACTCTGATTGTTCGAGTTAGACTCGTCATCAGTGAGAGTAGCATTCATAGCCTTATCTGGATTTCTCCTACTACTAGGGCACTCACTCCTAACATGGCCAAAACATCTACAATTATGATACCTCAAGTTTTAGAACTCTTCATAGATCTACTAGGACTACTTCTATGCTTCTCTTGAGGTTTTTGTTTATTCTTAAACATTTTTCAGAATTTTTTTGCAAGATAAGCTAACTCCTCTTTATTAGGAGAATTTGAATGGGTAGAGTCAGAATCTTCATCTATAATGGTGTTCAAGGCAATTGACTTCTCAATCTTGGGTTTACTTAATGTAACTTCATAAGTCTGGAGATATCCAACCAACTCTTCAATTTTAATGGAATCTAAGTCCTCACTCTCATCTATTGCCGTGACTTTATGTCTAAACCTTTCTGGTAGGGTTCTAAGAATTTTTCTGATTATCTTAGGCTCCGGGATTCTCTTACCTAGGTTGAAGCTAAAATTTACTATGTCATTTAAACTAGCATAAAAACTATCAAAAGTTTCATCTTCCTTCATCCAAATTTCTTCAAACCTCGCATAAAAATTATCAAAAGTTTCATCTTCCTTCATCCGAATTTCTTCAAACCTAGTGATTAATATCTATAATTTAGAATTATTAACCGCCTGAGTTCCCTCATGTGGTTTGTAGGATATCCCAAATCTCTTTGGCTACCTCACACATTGACACTCGCCTAAAATCTTTTGGAAATACTACGATAAATAGAGCATGTAAGGATTTTCTATTCCAGTTACACTCATCTAAGTTCGCTTGAGTCCAATTAGCAATGGGAGTGGGGATTACTTCATTATTAATCATAGAACTAGGTGCAACCCAATGATTCACAAACTAGGCCAGATACGCTCATCCATAGAATTTAAAAAGGCTCTCATCCTAACCTTCTAGTAGGCATAATTACTACTATCAAAATATTGCAGACGGATAAAAAATTACTCATCTATATAATATGGGTCAAGGAACGAATTTATTCTCTGATACGAATTGAAAAATAACGGGTGTCGAACTGGATACCACTTAACAGTTCACGGATTACCAACTTAACGATTTTTAAGTTACCAAATGGTTGTTACTTATCCTTTTTTGTTTTAACCCTACGTACGGAATTAATCAATCAAAAGCAACAAGTTACTTTTAACTGTTTCTAGATGATTAAGCATACAAGTCCAATTATCCTACTTTTGAATACCATGGTAATAAGGAAAGCAATAATAAACACCGATATGATGACGGAGAAACCCCAACTGGGTAAAAACTCTGGAACCAAGTAAGTTACCTCCAAACTCTACTATAGACAATACGGAGTAAGTTACAGTCAGATGCTATCTAGCCAACTCTACTAGACTTCCCTATCTACTTCCTGCTAACTCCAAGATCTGCTCCAAGATCTTCTGCAATTGTCTTTTCCAAGTGGAATTCCAAGAACCTACTCCAAGGCCTTGTGCTCTTCCTGCGCTTTTAATCCAACCTCTCTTAACCTCCAGCAGCCTCTGAAGTTCAACTGAGAAATTACCTTCATGTAACCAATAAAAAGTAGGTAGTGTTTCGGATTCAATGAGTTTGATGTTTTTCCCAAATATGTGGCTGGAAGAGTGAAGTATGAATGCAATGTATGAATAGGCTCTTGAATATATTATAGAGAAGAGGCACAATGAACAACTATATTTAATCTTCGTGTATAGGTTTGCATATTCATAGGAGAGGATAATTAGGTTGAATAGGCTAGAAAAAATATTTAAAACAAAAAAATAGGATTTTTCGAATCAACCTGTCGCTCGAGAGAGGAATTGGCAACATGGGAGCGACACACTGTTGCTCAAGCTAGAATTCAGCGACATGCATTCTGTTTTTTACGCTCAAATGCCAACTGGGCGAGAAGCTAGCGAAAATACGATGTTGTGTTTCTCTCATGCTCAAACCCTAGACTTCATAACCCAATTTGTACAAATTGTACCCCAAGTCCTTGACTTTTACAACATGTTACAAATTAGTCCTTTTATCCACAAAATTGCCAACACAAAAAACCTAACAATTACACTGAAATATTTTTTCCTGTTTTGAAATATACTACTATTAGATGCATGCTTGCTCTTATTGCTCAATTTAAATGGGAACTTGATCAATTAGATGTCAAAACGTTTTTCTTGTGTGGTGAATTAGATGAAAAAATTTACATGAGAAAGTTTGTTGGTTTTGAAAAAAGAGATCCTGAAAGTATTGTTTGTCTATTAAAGAGATCCTTGTTTGGTTTAAAATAAGCACCAAGGTAGTGGTACAAAAGATTTGATAGTTTTGTTTTAAAACTTGGCTTACAAAAAGCTAGTATGACACCAATTTATACTATAAAGGTAATAGAGGTAATAAAATTCCATGTATCTAGTCTTTTATATGGATGGTATGTTGCTCGCTAGTTGTGATAAATCTGAGATTGATAACATTAAACTGAAATCAAAATTTGAGTTTAATATGAAGGATCTTGTTTCTACTGAAAAGATAATAGGCATGCAGATTTGGAGAAATAAAGAAATGGACTTGTCGTTCTTGAATCAACATGATTATGTGGTTAAAAATTTTTTTACAAAAATTAGCATGTATGAAGATGGAGATGAATATATTAATTATTTTAAGCTATCTTCTTAATCATTTTAAGCTATCTTCTTAATATTGTCCTAAATCTGAATATGTTAGAATGTCTGATGTTTCTTAAGCAAGTGCTATTGGTTCCGACATGTATTTGATGATTTGTACAAGATCTGACATTGCATAAAGTATTAACATATTAAGTAGATTTATGAGTAACCCTAGAGAAGAACACTGAAATGCTTTAAAACGGCTATTAAAATATCTTAAAAGCATAACTAACTTAGGTTTAATGTTTAAATTAAGTAAATATGGTGTAACTTTAAAAGGATATACAAATTCTGATTTTGTTGGAAATCTTAACTTCAAAAGGTTGTTGCACTATCTTCTACAGAAACATAGTATATTGCTACTACCGATGCAATAAAAGAGGGAATTTGGTTAAGTGGTCAATTAACTGAACTTGGATTTGTTCACAATCATGTTACACTGTGTTCTGATAATCAAAGTGCCATTCATCTTAGTAAAAATCCTACATTTAATGATTGAACAAATCATATGGATGTTAAATATCATTTTATAAGAGATGTGATTTCAAAAGGAATTCTTGGATTTGGTAATATTGCCACACAGTTTGATCTATCTGATATGTGTACAAAAGTGATTTCTTTAAATGAATTCGTTAACTGTTTGAAACTCTTATATGTTGATTTGTATAATGCATGTACAGGTATTTAGAGCAAATGAAAGCAAAATTGTGGTGATGTTTTTAGCTCCACTTATAGTCCCAAATTCTGGTAGTAAGGTAGAGAATCTTGGATTCAAAGCCTAGTCCGAATGTGTACTCCAATAATTTGTGTTGTAAACGAGTTTGTGAAATGCGACTTTATTAAATGAAGCGTTTTTTATTGGATTGAGACACGTGACTCTATCTGGTTGTTGATTGATGAATTCTAGAAGGCTCTGTTATTTCTAGCATGCCATTTCACTTCGCACAGTGTGGTTTTCAAATGACTGATGGCTGTTGGTTTTTGGAGAGAAAAAAATGAGAGAAGCACTCGATTGCTAGGGTTAGTTCTTCTGTGTTTTTCATTTCTCAAATTTCTGATTTGAGAAACACAATCTATAATACTTAGCCTTTGATTTGTGATACTCTGAGTGAATGTTTGTAAGAACGTGACGGTTCTTTTAAGTTGCTGTTTTGAGAGGGATTTTGAGAAGATTCTTGGTGATTCTTTATTGATCGTTTGTTATCTTTGAGAGATGAGTGTTTTTGTGTTATCTCTGTGTATTAGTTAAAAATTTGTAACATTTGTTACCATTTTGGGCTATTTAGTGCGACCGAACATAATCCAATTTATTGGATACTCAACAGGGGGTGTAGGCATTGAAAGTGACCGTCGAACCTCCATGGCTTATGCCGAAAGAAATCGCTTGTGTTGAATCCTTTAATTTTTGCACATTTTACTTTTCTATAAGATCGTTTATTTTTGTTTCTCAACACTATTATCGTGTGAACCTGGCCCTAT